>CM077167.1:24103660-24283286 GCA_039583875.1 Platanthera guangdongensis
AAGCTGATTCGTCGACCATGACCACACCCTGTGAACGCCCGTGGCACAGGCCGGTGTCATCACTCGAACCACTCTACACTCGATGATTGTCAGCCAAAATCGTCGACCGGCACCTCTCGGACACAACCCAGGCATGACACGGCCCTGGGACACGCCGTGTCCAGGCTGTGTCACCCATGCCTGAATCCAAATTGGCCAAATTAACCCAAAATACTTTTAGGGTTTACACACTGACCCCCAGCTCCTTCCCATATAAGACGACCACCCTTGGCCGCCACCTCCCTCCCACGCCCCCTCCATAGCCGGCAGCCCCCTTCCCACCACCGGCCGGCCCACCTAATCCCCTCCTGTTCGTGGAACCACCTCCAAACAACCTAATTCTCTAGATCCATTCAGATCTAGAATTTCGCTTCCGATGCGTTATTTACACTGCTTATACTTTTCATTTTTGCCCGGATCCGACCCTAAATAGCGGAACTACTCCCTCCCCGACCCAGATCTGCTTATACGTGGCCGGATCCACTGTTTTATTGCCCTTTTTCACCATTTCCGCCGAGGACAGCCACCGCCATCGTCACCTCGCCACCGGTTCCATCTCTGATCGCCGATCTACACGTCCGGACCTCAAATTCTTCATGCTTCGGTTCATCCCTCTACTCTGTGAGCGTTTGTAGTATTGTAATATTTGATTTAACATTTGCATTTGGTGATCTATTATATCTTGTTGCGATTCCTGTTCGTAGAACTTTCTTTTGTTGCCCTAATAACCTGCAGGAGGAGACATTCGCCGCGCGCTTCGCCTTGGCCTTCCGAGCGAAGGAAAACCATTATAATATTGCCAAATAAATATTTGTTTTTCTATTTTAATATCTGTGTGGTGCTGAATTTTTCATTGCTTAAATTTGTTCGTCAAAATATCGTTCATTGCATTGCACGTAGTTTGGATTAGTGTGTCACCCTTGCACTCACAGCTATCGTTGTAGATTTTGTGCACCTGTAGCCTACCCTACATTAGTTGTCTTCAAGCCTGCTATACAGAACTGTTATCTTTCTCAAGGTTTAAGAAGAAGAAGAGCTCTGCAAGGATTCAACACAGTACAGGCTGAACCAAATCTGAAGAATCATCTCCTGTAGCTGTGCTGAAGAAGGGTGTTTGTTGATTCAGCCAAAGAGAAGACTCAAAAATTTTATTTTGAGTCAGATTTCTCAAACATTTATTCTATCTTGTAGGATCTCACTGAGATGTGAGTGTTGACCTATTTTATAAAGGCTGAGTGTAGGACTGTGAGCAGTCTGAGTTGTAGAAGTGTGAAGAACTCTGAGTTGTAAGGTCCTGGGAAGGAACTAAGGTAAGACTTGTGCCTGAGGTAGAGTCTTTGTGAAGATCTGAGGTAGGAGACCAGCTGGGTCTCTGAGTTATAGGAGTTGGAATATTCTGAGTTGTAGGGCTGTCAAGCCTGAGGTAGGAGACTTGTGATTTTCTCTGACGTACGACTGTGATCAGTCTTAGCTGTAGGAGTGGAGAGCACTCTGAGTTGTAAGATTCAGGGAGGGATCTGAGGTGTAAGATCTGGTTGATCTGAGATCTGGAGGAGTTAGCCGAATCTAGCTCACTGCTAGATATGTGAAGGGGGAAAGCAGGTGTATCATAGATTGAGGAACCACTATAAATTTTGTGTGTTGTATATGTTATTGAAAGCTAGCCATATAACATAAATACACAACAAGATCAACTTTAAAAGGATAGAAAAGATTCAAAAAAGAAATCTATCCCCCCACTCTAGGTGTTTAGCTATCCTAAAAGACTTTCAGTCTTTTTAGTCTTAGTCTATTTTAGAATGTAAAGTCTGCCAATATGACAATCCTCATATTATTTCTTTAGAAAAACTTTGCAAAAGTTCTATATGTATTTTGACTTTTTCATTCAGACATCAGGTGTTATTTTTATTATATTTTGTTATTTTTATTGATCATTACTCTATATATACTTGAGTCTATCTTTTAAAAGAACAATCTAAACCCTTCTCTTTTTTTCTTTAAATTTTATAATTCACACTCAATTTGGTCTTGCCCTAAAAAATTTATACGGATAGATAATGTCATGGAATATGAACCAATTGTTCTCCTCTCTATTTGTACCTCCTATGACATCATTCATTGGACCACTTGTGTACATACATCCAAACAAAATGTGATGGTAGATAAAAAAATCATTGTCCCATCGATGTTGCCTGAACACTCCTGCATCCTATGAGTATTCCCAAATCCTGTTGGTGTCATGTGATTCTCATTTCTTGTTTTCTCATTAGTTGTATGTCTTCTCCGGCTCTTTAGGGTAAGAAATGTTTTCTTTTCTTCTTCCGAATAATACTTCTTTTCCCTCACTCGTTTGTTTTGTTGTATTGCCTTCATATTCACACTCCTGTGCCTGGTTATGACAATCTCTCTGCTCGGGCTACCAAGTATATGTTCATATGATATTCTCTTTCTCACAAGGGTTGTCACTGTTTTGACCCTCTCTTTTCAAACATCAATGTATCTGTTGGTGTCACTATTTTCAATTATACCACATTTTTTAAAGAACGGTGGTTGTCATACTCTTGAGATTCCTTCTATGTCTACCGCCTCTCCTTATAACAACCCTCTTAGGCCAATTGAAAGCATTGTTCTACATCTAAGGCAAGTAGTAGCATAAATAATTTATACATAAAATTTGAAACAATTCGAAATTATATAACAAGGGACTGAGAAATTATATAACAAGGGACTGAGCATTGTAGAATGTAAAGAGAAATAAACTATCGTTAATATTATAATAATTCTACATTACAACATAGTACACACACTCATATATATATATATATATATATATATATATATATATATATATATATATATATATATATATAATATATATATTATATTAAAAGATATATTGCGCCTGCAAATAGCGTGAGTTCAAAAATAACAAAAAATAACAACCACCGATTCTTGATCGATCAAAAAATGAATGGCGGATGTGATATCAAAATCTTATAAAGTAACTGACTCCCTAACCCTAAACCCGCAGAACCCCGTGAAATCCCGCACGGCGCCCTTCATCCCGCTAACGCCCTTCTTCTTCCCAACTCTCTAACGCGATCCTCTGGAGAATCGAACCGGCCGCAAACCACCTCCAATGCCAACCTTCCCGCAGCCGACGCACTCCAACACAGGAACTTCTCTTTCGACAGTCGCCGCGATTTTGAAAGCCGCCCAGAGGAGCTATGAGAACACCTTCTTCTCTCCCTCTATCTCTTATTTTTCTCACATATTTCCATTTCGATTTCATAGTTTCTTTTGTTTTAACTCACAGAATTCGTTGTTTATTTCGTTCTTGATTACTTTTTCAATTTCATTTTTGATTTACTTCAAGAAATCTAAGAAAAAACAGTTTTTCTTCTACCAAATTAGATCTACGGATTTAGTCATCTGATTTCTGATTTTCGTTAAGATATCTAAGAAAAAATTAAGATCTACCAATTTACACTTCCCGATTTCTGATTTACAGATCTCTTCTTGCACAAGCGTCTCAAACTTCCTCCCGTGGATGCCAGACATCATCGATCGCCATCCCCGGTAAGCTCTGACTCTTCTCCAACCGACTCACCTCCAGTTTTCCTCCAACCAACTCAACATTTCTTAGTGTTTCTGATCACCATTGATTTATAATAATTATGCAGTGTTATTTCTGATTTTTAATCAAGGTTTCACTGATTTCTTTCATTCTCTTGGACATTTCACTGATTTCCTTCTACCAATTTATTTACAGATCTCTAATGCTTTTAGTCGTATATTCTTGATTGCTTTTGTTTGAACATGATTTCGAGAAGATATCTAAGAATAAATCTCAGATTTGTTCTACCGATTTAGATCTAGGGATTTACAGCAGGTGTGGAATAACTTTTAAGAGTTAAAATTTGGTTGTTTTAACTCACAAATTTCTGATTAATTATCACTTAAAAGAACTATGAAAGCAGAATTCATGATGAAATCCGGCTGGTCAAAATTAAAAATAACTGCTGTACTGTTGATTTTCTATGAAAATCTATACTGCAGGAAGAGATTGAAAAAGTAATACCTTCAACCAATCAAAAAGTTAAACCAAATGATTAGATTTCTTCAACCAAACAAAGTGATTTGATTTCTTCAACGATTTTGTTTTTTAAGTGATATTTGGGGCAGGAATTCTCATTTAAAACTAACCTGTTCTGATTTAGGCTAACTTAATATCTTTCAGATTGTTGATTAGGTGTGCCCTGTTCAGAACAATCTCTGGTGATTATCGGAAACCAGATTCTTATTTGGATGTCATTTCGGATTCGTAGATTTTGATTTCACTGAGCTAGATGTTTGTTCGTTGTAGATTTTGCTTCCACTTTGAGTAAATATATTCATCTTCATTTTGTTATTTAGTTCTGATTTTGTTTTACATTTTTGTTTTATATTTTGTTTTGTACTGGTTTTGTTAATTTCTGATTTTGGTTAGGGGGTTCTGTGGCTTTAGATCAATGGTTTAACATCCCTACGTTGCTCTAGACTTATGCGGGTATTGAGTTTTGTGTTCTATTTATATTGTTATTGTATTGAATGCCCACACGACAAATGTCGCCCCCACAAAAAATGTCGCTACCCACGACTAATGTAGCAGCGCACGACCAATGTTGCCCCCACAACCAATGTCGCCGCCAACGACCAATGTCGACGCTCACGACCAATGTCGCCTCCCACGACCAATGTCGCCCACGACAAATCTCCATTACGACAAATGTCGCCACCACGGCCATTGTCCCCCCTGAAAGAATTGGTTCCTAAACACCTAGAGGGGGTGAATAGGTGCAATTCCTTTTTCTTCTAAAGCAGAACTTTTAATTCAGTTAATTAACAACTCAGATCTTAAAAAGATCCTACAGAAAATAGATGTTAATTATAAATCTACCACCACCCTGGTTGAGAGAGAAAGGATGGAAGGTTTCTTGATCAGTTCTTGAACAAATCTGATGATAGAGATCAACCTGTCTTAGCTTTCTTCAAAGGTTCTTAAATCTGAACACAGTAGGGTTGATCTCCTTTAAAGTCGATCTTCAATCAGCTTCTTTCTTGAAATTCAGAAATCAATCTGAATTATTTTTGGCAGACTGGTTCAGAATTTGCACTCAAGAGACTTGTTGATGTAAGTCCCTTTATTCACTTGAATAGATGGAGCTCTCTCTCTTCAAATTCTTCTGAAGATTCTTCTGAATTCTTCTTTGAATTCTCTTGACAAACTCTGAGTAGATCACCACTTGAGAATGTCTTCTTAGATCTTCTATTGAAAATCTTCTTTTATATGTTATTGTGTATTCATATCTCTATCATGTGTGTTTATATTTTGCTCATCTGTTGATAGAGAATGTCTTTATATAGACTTTCTCCATGGTAACCGGTTGACCCGGTTTCTAACGAACTTCTGACAGCTCTGACAGTTGCAGTAGACCGGTTGGTTATGGCAACTGTCAAGTCTTCCAATCACTTCTTGAAACTCTGTCTCTGTCAACAAAGTGTCGAGACTGAACTTTATCTCGTGTCAACACAAGTAGACTAAGTGTCGACACAATCCTTGGTGGTGTCGACACAGCTCCCTTGGTGTTGACACTGCTTCTCGACATAGCTTTTGTAGAATATGTCGACACTAGTTCTGTGTGTCGACACAGTCACTTCTTTTCTTCACAAAAATCAACTTTGTTGAAACTCTGCTATGTGTCGACACAAGTCTTGTGTGTCTATACAGTTGATGTCCACAAAGTCTTCTATGTGTCGACACTGCCTCTGTGTGTCGACACAGTTGCTGTCGACTAAGCTTTTCTGTGTGTCGACTCTGCCTTTGTGTGTCGACACAGTTTCTTCTGGCGTCGACACAGCCTTTCCAAGTGTCGACACAATTGACTCCAGGTATCGACACATCTTTTCTCCAGTGTCGACACAAGTCTTCATAAGTGTCGACACAGTTTCTTCTGGTGTCGACTCATGGACTTAGAAACTTTTCCTACATTCCTGCATTTTCTTAACCTGCACATATAAACTCAAAACAACATCAAATACACCTTGATGCATATCATTGAGTAAGGTGAGGCTTCTTCAAATCTGGTACACATTTTCCAATGTACCCAACAATCTCCTCCTATTTGGAGAAGTCATAACCCTTAGTCAATGATATACACCATTCATAATAAACACACATTATGATGTATAATAACATTACATGACAGGGTAACTTATAAACAAAATATGTATAAAATGTCATCACAGAATAATGATGCAAACATAATAAGCACTAATCATTGTTTTGTTTAATATTTCAAAAGTTTCTTAACAATAATTTACATAGATTCTTAGAACTAAAGATTGCAATGTTGTAAAATCTAGTCAATCTATTCTAAGGCTGAACAAGCTCCTTGATGACTATGCCTTTGCCTGACTGGATCTTGGCTTGTACTGGAGCTTCAGTATCTTCAGCTGGATTCTTGCCCTTCAGATCTTTCTTATTTTGTTCTTCAGCCCTTATTCTTTGCCTTTCAAAATAGTGAAAAGGCTTTGGGAAGTACTTGCTAGGCTCCTGAGCATTAGGAGGTAGCTTCCCAGCTTTTGCCTTTCTTCTATATTATAGAATGTCTTCCTGTCTAGCTTTATGCTTGTTCCATTCTTGCTCTGTATACCATTTTCCCCTTTCATGGGTCTGGTCCTTCACAGCTTTCCAGGCAGTCAAGATAATATTCCTAGAAGTAGGACTCCACTGCTCAAAATCAGGCTTCAACTCAGCCTGTTCTCTAAATCTTTTCTTTGACAATTGAGCTTCTTGCTCTTTATTCAAAACTGCCTCTGACATTTCTACTTTCTCAATAATAACATTTTCAGTACACTCTGGAGGGTTGTACATTGACTGTACTTCTTGCTGAATCATATCAAAATCTGCTGAAGGGTAAATGACCTGAGCAACTTCAGGTTGAGCACCTTCAAAATAAGCAGGTTGCACACCTGACTCAGCTACATTATCATCATCACATAGGGGTGGATATCCAAGGGTGGCTCTGATGCTATTAGATATCCATTTAGCATAATCTGAGCCTACTTTGACTAACACTCTCTCCCCCTTTATGACTTCTCTTTCAATATGATCTCTGAGGTCATCTTTCTGAAATCTTACTTGTTCATCTAGATAATTAACACCATCTTTATAAAATGACCTTAATTTCAGTAGCTGATCAGAGATGATCTTTTGAGAATTCTTAATAGTTGTTTGTACAGCAGCTAGTTCTTCCTGTAATTGTTTATCAAAATCTGACTTGGCAAGATAGACTACATTATTGTCACCTTTGTGGAAGCAATCTGTCATTTCTTTCTTGTTCTGATTTACTTCAAATCTTATGGATTTGATATCTTGAGCCAAGGAGAATTGCAGATCTT
Source organism: Platanthera guangdongensis (assembly GCA_039583875.1). Lineage (NCBI taxonomy): Eukaryota > Viridiplantae > Streptophyta > Magnoliopsida > Asparagales > Orchidaceae > Platanthera > Platanthera guangdongensis. Next base: position 24,111,143 of record CM077167.1, read on the forward strand.
TATGGATCTCATCCATATATTTCTCCATGACTATTCATTGTTCATCTAACTTTACTTGCAAGGATACCAACAAAGAGCTATAATCTTGTGCAGGAACTGATTGTGGAGTAGTTTGCAATGCCCTTTTATAGCTTTGGCTTCTTCTTTTGAAAACCATCAGCTTTCTCTTCTTTGCTTGTATTTCTGCTTTATCTTCAGAAGCTGAGGTACTTGCAATAGCAACTCTTTCCTTAAGACTAGGAGGTAATTCCTTGTCAGTCCTAGGTTGCTCCCCCTCAGTATTAGCTTGCCCCCCCCCACCCCCCCCCCCCCCCCCCAGTTCTTGCTTTCTCCCCCTGAGTCCCTTGCTCCTCCCCCTCAGTCCTGACTTGCTCCATATCAGTGAACAACTCTTCTAGGGTAAACTCTTGTTGAGTTGGGACTGGAGGCACTCTTAACTCTGGAGCATCAGTAGCTGTAGATGTATCTTCCATGATAACATCATGTGCTTGATTGTTGAGTTGAGTGGTCTGGTCAACATCAACCAAGGGCATAGTTAGTGTTTCATCCTCATTATTGAAAATTGATTGATTTACTTCCTGGATTACCTCAAGAATAGTTTGTGTAGTCATTTCACTGTCTAAGTGTGTTGGCTCTTCCTCAAGATGAGGCTCCCCCTACACCTGAGCACCATCTGTAATGTCCTGTGCAGGAGATTTTTCAGGAATCTCTGGCCTCTCTTCATCAGGCATGTCCTTTGTTAGTACTCTATCCCATCTGGAGATTATCCTTATATCCATTCTTCTCATGTGGTTGATCTTAGAACCAGTAGTCTGTTCCATTACTTCTGAAATTGTTCCAGCCAAGTAGAGACTCATGTTTCTCCCCAGATTTGGCTTCTTAATGCCTTCCTTTATCTTTTCAAAGATTACTGCAGGAGAATCTGTGTTTAGTCTGAAGATAATCCTGGTCATCAGGTTGAACATATAGGCTGAAACCCTATCATGCCTCCCTGGCTTGCAGAGAATGACCTTTCCAACCACTTCAGAAAGGAATTTTCCTTACAGATTCATCCCTTTCCTGTTCATTGCAGATCTAATCTTCATGGTGGGATCAAATCCACACCACTGAAGTGCTTCCCTAGTCTTGAATGTGGGTGCTTCTTCTTCTTCTTGAATTCTTGGGAGGTGAAGAGTTTTGCTCAAGCTCTTCAAGGTAAGTTTAACTTTAGCTCCCTGAATAGTAGATTTGATCTTAAGTCCAGTCGAATCTAAAGTATCTGCGCCATAGAATTCCAGTATTTCTTTCTTCAATATCTTTGTAGGTTCGGATACTAGAAATTCCAAACCATTTCTTGCAATTAGTGTAACCACTGTTCTAATCTCGGGTTCCGCATGATCAAAAGCGTTGCGAACCAGCCCATAGCCTTCGTTGACGTTATCTTCAAGCTTTGGCGCCATTGGGGTTGAGAGAAATCTTGGATTGAGAAGAGAGAAGTTGTCGACACAAGGTTTTGTTCTCGAAAATATGGAGAGTGTGTCGACAGAATATGTTGTTGACCTATTTATACCCTTCTAAATAATGAAGGTCAAAAGGCGCGTCAAAATTCTCTTAATGTGTCGACACAGTTGAAATGTGTCGACACAGACTTCTAATGTCTCGATAGAAGTGTTGACTTCTATGTGTCGACACCAATTCTATTTATCTTGGTCGCGTTCGACGAAGAGCCCGTGAAGTCGATGATTTAAGGTCGACGAAGTGTTGTTGAATCTGCACTCGACGATATGTGTCGATTCTGCGCTCGACGATCAGTTGATTCTGCGCTTGACGAAATCTGTGTGTTGATTCTAAGTGTCGACACAACTTCTATGAAGAGTCAACACCTTATTTCTAGATGTGTCGACACCACTTTCCTGGAGTGTCGACACCAACTACTATGTGTCGACACAGACAACTTTTTGTGTCGACACAATTTTACTTAGCCAAATTTGTTAAACTAATTTATGTTCAACATACCTAATTCAATTTTGAAATTATTGAATTTAGTTTCATCTAATGGCTTAGTGAACATGTCAGCAATTTGTAAATCTGTATTAACAAATTCTAAAGAAATATCTTCTTTCTCTACATGATCTCTAAGAAAATGGTATCTTATTTCTATATGCTTTGTTCTACTATGAGAAAAAGGATTATGAGCAATAGAAATAGCACTAGTAGAATCACATAATAATGGAGTTCTACTTACCTGAATACCATAATCTTCTAACTGATGTTGTATCCACAACAGTTGTGCACAGCAACTTCCTGCAGCAACATACTCAGACTCAGCTGTGGAAATTGCCACACTAGTCTGCTTCTTACAGCTCCATGACACCAGTCTTCCTCCTAGAAATTGACTGGTGCATGTTGTGATTTTCCTATCTACTTTGCATCCTGCAAAGTCTGCATCTGAATAGCCCATTAGTAGAAAATCTCTATTCCTAGGATACCAAAGACCTAGATTAAGTGTGCCCTTAAGATATCTCAAAATCCTTTTGATAGCAGTATAATGAGATTCTTTAGGGCAGGATTGGTACCTAGCACAAACACATGTAGTATACATGATGTCTGGTCTACTAGCAGTCAGATAAAGGAGTGAGCCAACTATCCCTCTATACAAAGACTCATCTACAGGTTTCCCTGCATCATCTTTGCTTAGAGACATACTTGTCCCCATTGGAATTCTCATGGTAGTGGATGACTTCATACCATACTTCTTAATTAACTCCTGGGTGAACTTAGACTGGGATATGGACAAGCCATCATCAGTCTGTCTTACTTGGAGTCCCAAGAAGAACTTAAGTTCTCTCATGCTGCTCATTTCAAACTTCTCTTGCATAAGTTTTGCAAACTTTCTACAAAGGTTATTTTCAGTAGAACCAAATATTATGTCATCAACATATATTTGGACTAGGATGATCTCTCTTTTGGATTCTCTAAGGAATAGAGTCTTATCTATTTTCCCCCTTGAGAATTTGTTCTCAATGAGAAAAGTAGACAGGGTTTCATACCAAGCCCTTAGGGCTTGTTTCAACCCATATAAATCTTTCCTAAGTCTATAAACATAATTAGGTTTGAGTGGATCAACAAAACCTGAGGGCTGTTTTACATAGGCCTCCTCTTTTAAGTCTCCATTTAAGAATGCTGACTTAACATCAATTTGGAATACTTTGAAGCCTTGATATGCTGCATAGGCAAGGAATAGCCTTATTGCTTCCAACCTTGCCACTGGAGCAAAAGTCTGATCAAAGTCTATGCCCTCTTCCTGCATGTATCCTTTGGCAACTAGTCTTGCCTTATTCTTCACTATGATCCCACTCTCATCAAGCTTGTTTCTATAAATCCACTTTGTCCCTATGATATTGTGGCCCTTTGGTTTTTGAACCAACTCCAAAACCTTGCACCTTCTGAATTGATTTAACTCCTGCATAGCATCAATCCAGTGTGGGTCTTGAATAGCTTCTTCAAATCTCTTGGGTTCCAGTTGAGATAAGAAGCTTGAGCAAAGAACTGTATTTGAGTTCCTGCTTCTTGTTTGTACTCCATGTCTTGGATCACCAATGATCTGGTGTGCAGGATGATCCTTTAAATGTCTAACTGCTGGAGGTAATCTATCAACAATTTGACCTTCTTCAATCTCTTCATTATGCTGCACCTCATGGTCTTCATCAGCCTCTTGAGTGTCTTGTACTCCCCCTGAATAGCAACTATCATTTTCCTCATCTTGTTTTGCAGTTGGATCTTCTCTGATAGTAAGTGGTCCATTTTCTGTTGTATACCTGTGGAGCTATAAGAACTACTAGGCAACTCACTGTTAATAAGTCAAGATTCATCAAATATGATATGAACTGACTCTTCTATAACTTGAGTAGCCAAATTATAGACCCTATAAGCCTTACTATTATTGCTGTACTCAACAAATATCCCATCTTGGGATTTGCCAGCAAACTTAGTTAGGTGAGACTTGTCATTATTAAGCACATAGCACTTGCAACCAAAGATCCTAAAATAGGTTAAGTTTGGTTTTCTGCCTTGCATAACCTCATAGGGTGTCTTTTTGTGGCTTTTGGTGATGGAAGCCCTATTGAGCACATGGCAAACAGTGTTTACTGCCTCAGCTCAGAAATATTCTGGGAGAGTAGTGTCACTCAATAGTGTTCTTCCAGCCTCAATCAATGTCCTACTCTTTCTTTCAGCAATGCCATTTTGTTGAGGTGTTCTAGGTGAGGAGAATTCCTGATGAATCTCAAATTATTCACACAACCTTGTAATACTTTTAGATTGGAATTCAGTTCCATGGTCACTTCTGATTTTGACTGCTGAACTATCTAATTCATTCTAAATTTGTTTGACAAAATTGCAGAAGACATTTGGGGTTTCATATTTCTGCCTCAAAAAGAATACCCATGAAAATCTAGAATAGTCATCTACAACCACAAAAGTGTAGACCTTCCTACCTAGACTATGAACTGGCATAGAACTAAATAAATCCATATGCAAGAGGTATAAGCACCTCACTGAGTCTTTAGTTTCTAGGCTATGAAAGGAGGATCTGGTCTGCTTGCCTTTTTGACAAGCTGAGCATATTCCATCCTTAAAGCACTTAACTTGAGGAGCATTCATCACTAACTTTTTACTAAAGAGTTGGCCAATAGTCTTGTAGTTAAGATGAGCTAGACTCTTGTGTCATTTGACACAATGAGAGGCTTTCTCATTAGCCACAAGACAGATAGGAGAATTTCTATTCTCACTCTCAAAGTTTAGGCAATACACATTTCTATTTCTATAGCCAGTCAATATGACTTTTTGATCACTTGACCTCTTGATATGACACTCATTCTTAATAAATGAAATGTCATATCCAAGATCACTCAGCTGGCTTATGATTATTAGGTTGTGTTTCAAACCCTTCACATAAGCAACTTGAGTGATAGTGATTAAGTTATTAGAAATGTTACCAAACCCTTTGATGACTCCTTTTAGAACCACCAAAGATTACTTTAAGCTCATTCAATATTGGTGAGTAGTCCTTCAGCAATCCTCTTATTCCAGTCATGTGCCTGGAACATCCATTGTCCAAGTACCATATAGGGGCATGGCAACTTGGACTCACCTGCAATAAAGATTACTTAACCTTAGAACCCAAATAACTTTTGGGTACTTGGTTCAAGTTAGCCTAAAACTTGACAAATCTGTCTGCAGCTCTTCTAACAGGTAGACTGTTATCCTTCCTGACACTGGTATTGTGCCAACAGTCTAAGGCATAATGGCCTATCTTGCCACAGCACCAGCACTCATACTTATTATACCTCTTTTTAGGTACAATCTTAGCTGTATTATTTGCAGCAGATCTTTTGTTTTGTGCTGGGGCTTTGCCTTTATTATTGGACTGTGCAGCCCATGCAGTTCCCTTAAAGCCTAATCTTGCCTTAACCTTTTGAGACACAAAGTCATCAATTAAGGGTAGGACAGATTTTGGCTTATAGAAACTAGTCATTATTTCCTTCTCTTTCTGAAGTCTGTTATCCAGACTTTTGATCTGATCATTTTTAAATGTGATTGTACCCATCTGAATAATAGTTATGTTTTTTAGCTTGGCAATCTCATTCATCTTCTGATCCAGCAGCTTATCTGAATCAGATGCAGCCAACTTAAGAGCTGCAATTTCCTTAGCCTGATTTTTGGCCAGATTTTTGCTTCTCTTGAGTGCCTGCAACAAATCCCCATATTCATCTATAAGCTGATGAATATCTCCTTCATATTCAGACCCATCCACATCTCTTGATGCAGATGCATCTGATTCTGACTCAGTGTAGTAATCAGAATCTGTAGATAAACTTTTTACCTTACTGGGACCAGGTTGATCCTGGCACTGGTCTTCTTCAGACATAGCTATTAGTCCTTTGCACTGATGGTCTTCTTGCTCATAGATAGAGTCCAGTAATTTCAAGAACTCATCCTCTTCTTCTGTTGTAAACAAACCAATATAGGCCTCAGATTCAGACTCTGAAGTTGATTGATCTGTCTAACTTTTCTCTTTCTTAGCTACCAAGGATTTCTCCTTCTTGCTCTTGTGCTGAGACTTCTTTTTATCAGTAGAGTCCTTCTTTTTTGTCTGGACAGTCAGCCACCACATGTCCAGGTCTGTTGCAACAATAGCAAATAATCTTTGATGTAGTTGACTTGCTAGGTTTTGTCTCACTCATGTCCTTCCTGGATGATTTCCTCTTCTGATAATAGTCATCCTTGGACTGAGATGAGGATGGCTTAGATCTCCACTGCTTCTTCTTTAAGAATCTCTGAAACTGCCTTGTGAAAGCAGCAAAGTATTCATCAGAATTACTGTTGTCTGAACTGTGATTATCAGAATTTTCTGAGTTCACTTCTGCAGATTTCTTAGGAGAAGATGGAGACATCCTCCTATTCTTCCTTGTGGCTTCTACCTTGAATGCCACTGACTTTTCTCTAGATTCAACATTTATATTTTTCTCTTCCTCCTTTCTGGCCAACAGCTGCATTGCATAAGATAGCAATTTATCAAACAGTGTTGGAGGTGAAATTTCTGCCAGTCTGGCCACTTCCCTTATGACACAGATCTTTGTATCTCAATCCTTAGTCAAAGACCTAAGGAATTTGTCATTCAGCTCATATGTACTGAAAATTCTTCCATAGGACATTAGAACATTTACAATTCTGTAGAACTTCTTATAACATTCAGTTTTGCTATCAGACTTAGCTTGTCTGAAACTCACATATTCTTGATTAAGCATAGACTTTCTATCTTGTCTAACCTCTTCAGAACCCTCCATGTAGACAACCAATGTGTCCCACATCTCCTTGGAGGTTTTGTAGTGAATCAGATTCTGGAATGTTGAGTCATCTATGGCACTCACTATAATATTCTGTGCTCTTTTATCCATTGTAGCCAAGATGATCTCATCCTTAGTCATTTCTGAAAAATCCTTAGGAGTCCTTTGATTAGCATCAAGAACAGAAACCTTCATTGGAATATATGGTCCTTCCTTAACTGTTATATAAATTCTAGGATCAGATGCCTCCATAAATAGTCTGATCCTTTCCTTCCATATTCCAAAGATTTCCTTCCTGCAGATAGGAAACTTCATTGAACCAAGCTCTTTATGGTTTTCTTCTGAACCCATCTTCTTTAACTTAATTCTGCCTTACAGATCTAACTCAGACTGCTAAGTCTTTCTTTGAGGAACCTGGCTGTGATACCACTTGAAAGAATTGGTTCCTAAACACCTAGAGGGGGGTGAATAGGTGCAATTCCTTTTTCTTCTAAAGCAGAACTTTTAATTCAGTTAATTAACAAAAACAGATAGTTCTACAGCTATCACAGCACAGAAATAATAATACCACACACAATCATAGATTGCACACTAATTTATAGTGGTTCCCCAAGGTCTGGGTACATCCACTTTACCCCTTCGTCTATCTAGCAGTGTGCTAGATTCGTCCTAACTTCTTTCCTTCTCCTCAGATCCACAAATTTTACAGCTCAGAACACAAATAAGGCTCCTACAACTCAGAGTGAGTCCACACTGCTACAGCTTAGGCAATCTTCTCTACCTCAGCCTTCAACAAGGCCTACAACTCAGAGATGAAAATCTCCTACAACTCAGGCTCTCAGCCCTACCTCAGCCTTCAACAAGGCCTACAACTCAGAGAACTTACTCTCCTACAACTCAGCCTTTATAAATCAGGCTTACAACTCAGATCTTAAAAAGATCCTACAGAAAATAGATGTTAATTATAAATCTACCACCACCCTGGTTGAGAGAGAAAGGATGGAAGGTTTCTTGATCAGTTCTTGAACAAATCTGATGATAGAGATCAACCTGTCTTAGCTTTCTTCAAAGCTTCTTGAATCTGAACACAGTAGGGTTGATCTCCTTTGAAGTCGATCTTCAATCAGCTTCTTTCTTGAAATTCAGAAATCAATCTGAATTCTTCTTGGCAGACTAGTTCAGAATCTGCACTCAAGAGACTTGTTGATGTAAGTCTCTTTCTTCACTTGAATAGATGGAGCTCTCTCTCTCCAAATTCTTCTAAAGATTCTTCTGAATTCTTCTTTGAATTCTCTTGACAAACTCTGAGTAGATCACCACTTGAGAATGTCTTCTTAGATCTTCTGTTGAAAATCTTCTTTTATATGTTATTGTGTATTCATATCTCTATCATGTGTGTGTATATTTTGCTCATCTGTTGATAGAGAATGTCTTTATATAGACTTTCTACATGGTAACCGGCTGACCCGGTTTCTAACGAACTTCTGACAGCTCTGACAGTTGCAGTAGACCGGTTGGTTATGGCAGCTGTCAAGTCTTCTAGTCACTTCTTGAAACTCTGTCTCTGTCAGCAAAGTGTCGAGACTAAACTTCATCTTGTGTCAACACAAGTAGACTAAGTGTCGAAACTAGCCTTAGTGGTGTCGACACAGCTCCCTTGGTGTTGACACTGCTTCTCGACACAGCTTCTGTAGAATATGTCGACATTAGTTCTGTGTGTCGACACAGTCACTTCTTTTCTTCACAAAAATCAACTTTGTTGAAACTCTGCTATGTATCGACACAAGTCCTATGTGTCGACACAGTTGATGTCGACAAAGTCTTCTGTGTGTCGACACTGCCTCTGTGTGTCGACACAGTTGCTGTTGACTAAGCTTTTTTGTGTGTCGACTCTTCCTCTGTGTGTCGACACAGTTTCTTCTGGTGTCGACACAGCCTTTCCAAGTGTCGACACAATTGACTTCAGGTGTCGACACAGCTTTTCTCCAGTGTTGACACAAGTCTTCATAAGTGTCGACACAGTTTCTTCTAGTGTCGACTCATGGACTTAGAAACTTTTCCTGCATTCCGGCATTTTCTTAACCTGCACATATAAACTCAAAACAATATCAAATACACCTTGATGCATATCATTGAGTAAGGTGAGACTTCTTTAAATCTGGTACACATTTTCCAATGTACCAAACAACCCCCACGATCAAATGTTGTCCCCACAACAAATGTCGTACCCACGACATATGTTACACCCACGACATCTGCCCCACCCACGACAAATGTCCCATCCATGACAAATGCCCACGACAAATGTCTCACCCATTGCACATGCCCCCCCCCCCCGACAAATGTCGATGCGCACAACATTAGAAAGCACCCACAACAAATGTAGCCCTCACGACCAATGTCGCCCCGACGACAAATGTCTCTCTCACGACAAATATACCAGTATAATCGTGCACTTTTAATCGTTTGGGTAACTTAGCCTCATATGGGTTTTGTTTATCTAGGGATAATTCCTCTACTATTTTTTGTAAATTTTCAGTTAAACCTTTTATCCTGCTAAGCTGATCAACAGTTACTATTCCTCCTAGTATTTGTGGTATTTGTACTAAAGAAAATAATAGTATCAAACTTGCTATCCAATCAAATTTATCTATTGATCCAATATCACTAGATGATGCTATTATTAAAAACCTTAACCAAATGATTATGGTACGAGCCGATTTTAATTGGTATGATCTAGGTAATTGGAACAGTTTATGGCAAGTACAAAATAAAGATATACTCGATAATTATTGTGAAGGGGATGTTATACAAATGGATACTACAAATTCATATATTTATTCTAATAATAAGCTTAGTGTGAGAATAGGAATTGACGATCTGGTAGTGATTAATACTAATGATACGTTACTTGTAGTACCTAAATCAAAAATATAGAAGGTAAAAGAATTAATCCTACAAATGTCTAAAAAAAGGTCGAAGAGAAGTATATAATTAAGTATATATAGCTGTAAGATCTCTCCATCCTCTAGGTTCTGTGAAGGAAATTTCAAGATGTAGTGAAATTTGGTAATTTCTTAGTTAGAACACAAAAGAAATTACCACATTAATTATTACATTAAAGAACGAGAATGGGAAATTATGTTTGCCAAACATCAAAAAATAAACCAATCTAGTGAGTTATGTTTGGCATGTCAACGGCTATGACCTCCACCAACAAAAGAAAACTAGTTTTGAACATAAAAGTGGATGAAGTTCATTAGTTGAGTTCATAGATGCTCAAGAACGATGGTTCATGACCACCATGTTCATGACCACCGTGTTCATGACCACCACCGCCGTGCCAAACGAAGGAGCCTGAATCAGAAAACCCCTAATCATGAAGATGCATTGATTTCTAATATATAACTTCGAAATGCTGCTCAAATAGGACACACTGGTGAGTTATGAATTGTATTTAAACATGTCAGCAAATCAAACACCTGAGCTTATTAAATCAAACACTCTCCTGACCAAAAAAACCCTTGCAAAATGTAATTCTTCAGATTGGTCTTCGACTCCTTGCTTCAGTAGGAATGCAGATCCACCAATTGCATAGATGGGTCGTAACATGTCATGCTTGCAATGATGTAACTCAAGAGATTGGTAAAATATTTTGCCCAAAGTGTGGAAATGGAGGCACTCTGAGCAAGGTTTCGGCGACTGTTGGCGAGAATAAATTTATCATTCACTTTGTAATTCCTAGAGTCAACCTTTATTTTGATAGACTTTCTATTGTGAATGCTTTTGGACTCTACAAAGAAATTCAAAACTTATTGTAATTATTCGTCGGATAATTGTATTGTACGAGCATTGCATCATTTAGATTCATACCGAGCACTACATTATCATTCTGTCATTAGAGTTTCGCGAGGGCATATTTCCATCAGGACCTCACCTTATCCTACATCAACAAGCCTCCTAATTTTCCTATAAATATTGTCCTTTGGCTCCTTGTGATTTTCTCTTGAATATTTGGATTGATTCTTTTGCCCTGGTTGAAGTTCTCCTAACAAAGAAGATGGATAACCCATTACAAGTCTCCTTTAAGTGAGGGTTTACTTTGAAACAAATGTATTTTTAATGAAATTTGTTGTGTATAGATGTGGCTCCCCATATGTTGTACATGTTTCAATTCAACTCTTAGTATTGCTGACTTTGAAAATGTGTTCTTTTTCATAAACTTGGTATGGTGGTCAATAGCTTGAAAATGTATTCTGTATGTATTTAAGTTTCCAATCAGTCTCGTCCATCAACAAATGCAGGTGTGTGGTGTGTTATAACTGGTAATGGTGGTTCTGCATATGCATATCTTGGTAGGCCATGGTGTCCATTTGGAAGGGTTGTTTTTGCATACACCTGGATGGGTGCATGCATCAGACCTGTTGGGTGGCACAACTGGGATAAACCCCAGAATGAGAGAAGCGCCTGCTTTTATGAATATAGGTAAAAAATCATTATTATGGTTAAGTTTACATGCATCCAATCTATCTAAAATGAGAGCTCTCCGCATCGTGATATATAGCATTTTCTTGCATCGACGACTTCATATAGGTGCTTTCGCCGACGCTGCCAGGTACTTCCCTCTTCTTCTTCTCTTCCTCTTCCTCTTCCTCTTCCTCTTCCTCCTCTCTCCTTCCTCCCAGGGGCGGACCCCCGCAAGGTGGCCAAATGCTGCGACTCCATGCGCAGACGGAGCCGGAAGGCCGCCGCATGCCCTAATGACCTGCGACTCCACCATGACAACGCAACTCCATGACGACAGCATGACACGGCTCCACCGACATAGAGGTAACTCTTCCTGCAATCATGCGTCTTCGAGAGGTGAGAGCCCCTGATTGTCTTATTTCTAGTTCAATCCTTCTCCGCTCCTTCATGTAATCTTCCTCCGCATGCCCTAATTTTCTTATTTCAAGTTCAATCCTTTGACAGCCCCTGCGACTCTGCCAGCCTGCGACGAGGAATAAGACACCACATCCTGCCAACAATCTTCTGATTTTTGAGGTGGTTTCACTTGGGATTTTTGAGAAAAAAGACGCCACATCTTTCCTGTAATCTTGCCGCCACATGCCCTAATTCCCGGCTTTGAATTTTTTTTGTTCTTTTAATTTCACTTGGGATTTAATATTTTAATCTCAGTGTTTCACTTGAGATTTAGTATTTTTGTTTCACTTGGGATTTATTCAAAGCATATGCCGCATATTGTTAGTATCAATTAGGATTTAGTATTTTAGTTTCGCTTAGTTTTTTTTGCAGTTAGGCTATTATTGATTCTGTCAAGCAGATCATTAGTATCAATTTACATCATTTTATTCAAATGTTGATTGTCTTCTCTTGTTTTGATGTTTGAAATGTCTTTAGATGTTTATTTATTGCTTCTAATAAACATTTTTATAGTCCGATTTTCAGTTGCCCTGGTCGATCCTTCTATTATAAATTTATAATGTTGTTATTTCCTTTGATTTAGCCATCAAATGAAGGTTGGAGCTCTAGCATGGAGTTCATCTTGATTATCTCCGGGAAGTCGGGATAAGAGCATTTTTCAGCGCGATATTTGTGTTCAAGAAGATTATGTTAGTAAACTTACATGACATAAGTCAGAGGTTATTGCTGCGACCTGAATATATTTTGTATATTCATGTCTATTTTCACTATAACAATATATTCAATGTGCTCTAGTTTCTTCAAAACTTACTGATGTTTCATTGGTATGTTCTATTTTGGTGGGTTCATTTGAATAGGTTTGTAGGCTAAAGTGTTCGTATGATAATCGACAACTTGCATCTGGTGGGAATGATAATAGAGTGAACCACATTACTTTACTTTTGTTTGGTAAAGTCCATATACTCATTATTCATTAATTTGATACCCAGGTGGGAATGATAATAGCTGCTCAAATCCTTGTTTGCGAGGGGCAAGACGGCAACGACGACGTGTTTTGGAGCGGTGGTACTGGTCATCGAAGGAAGAAATGCGAGGTATTGGAACGGAATGGAACCCAGGTCGGTTCTATATCACGAGAGGAGCCCAAGCCCTCCCGTATCAACGTCCACCCGGTCTTCTTCCGTCAGTGGCGGCAGCGGCTCTACTTATACAGGCGGCGTGGCGGAGATATCTGAAAATCTCGCTCAGAAATGGCCCGTCTAAGACTTCGCTACCCCCTTCGTAACCGCCGAAGCCAGGGAGCTTCAACCCAATACCGGAACACTTTAGATGGGCGCCTCGCCGCCGCCTTCGCCGTCAAAAAGTGTGGGATAGGGGTTGATGACTGGGAGACGATGTTTTTTGCTTCTGCCGCTTTGCTGAGTCAAGAACAAGCCTTTCTCCGCTGGATTATGGGCGATGTTGACAACCTCTCTGTCCCCAAGCTTCATCATCACCGGCTATTCTCCTCTCAACCACCAGCGGTGGAATTTGATGTCGCTACCACCGGCATAGGCTTCGGCATCGTCGACCCAGTCTTAGAAACTTCCTTTTTTCACAAACAAACAAACTTTTGTTGTCTTAGACTTGAAAATGAGTGTATTTGATCGTTTATGATGCAGTCATTCACAGTAGCTTTGCCTCAATAGAGATTCATGAAAAATGTCATTAGTTAATACTAGTCACAGATGGCAGGAGGTTGAACGGCTAAGAGGGGAAAGAAATATAGTTTCTAACAAAATGAAGGAAAGATTGGAGCCATCTGTGCGCCAGGCTCTTGTAGAAGAAGGTATAGATTCTGTAAACATTTTGACTTCAGTCCATACGGTTGGATGCAATTGGGGTTTCAAAATTGGAATTGGAGATCAAACTTCAATGAAAATGAACTTTCAATTGTAATAACAGGGCCCCAATTTCGTTCAATCGAATAGAATCTTAGTTATTTTACTTAAATGCTACCTGTATTGCGTCTCTTGCAGGGAAGAAGCTGAAAGAAGCTTTGTCTGACTTAGAAGATGATCTAGTCGTGCTTATCGATAAGCTTCAAGTGGAAGCGCAATGCATACCAAACATTACCCATAGTGATGTTCCTATAGGGGGCGAGGAGAACTCGCTTGTGAGAAATTTGGTATTTATTTGTTGTTATATTTTGTCCATTGGATGGTTTTGATGAATCAGGATTTTATGGAGATGTTTTATTCTTAACATCCGTGTTCTAGGTTGGAAAACCGCCGGAGTTCAAATTCACTACTAAGGATCATGTGCAACTAGGAAAGGAGCTTGATTTGTTTGATTTTGACTCAGCAGCTGAGGTACTTGATATGTTTTCGATTTATTTGAACATTATTATGTATGGATGTTTAATTTGTAGGGCTAGTTATTTTTAAGTTTATTTTTATGGTTATTGCAATAATGCATATTTACTGATTTTTTATATATTGAGACTTACTGACTTCAATGACACAGATTTATGTAATCCAATTGGAGCATAATTATTAACTTGTTATTCATGGATGAAGATTGTTTTTGAAACTGAAATGTGTTCTCCACATTTCAAAATGGATAAAAATGCAACAAGTTTTCTTGTTCTCTTTGATCTTTGATGTATTTATGATATATCTTCTTGTTCTTCCTTTAAACAATTATAATAGGCTCAAACCAAGAACCTCTCCATTTGATGAGAAGTCTAGTTTAATTAATTTGTGGGAATCAATATTCATCATAAAATGGACCTTCATTTGGGGGTCTTAAATGAAGAGGATCTTAAATGGAGAGTGAATGTTTTTACTATCTAAAAATCAAGCTTGGTTTGGCCTGGCTTTTGGTTCTGAGGACATGATTCTACCCAACTCGGACATTAGAATTGAACTGAAAATACGTGGCAGGTTGCAGTTGTGCTGCTTTTTAATTCTATGGATATAATTATTTTTGCTTGCATTCTACGCTAAGACTTTTATTAAACATTTGTTTTAATGCCTGCATAAACGGTTTTTCTCTTCTTCTTTCTCTTTGGGTCAGTTAGGTTGGATGAAATTGGAACTTTTACAAGACCCGCGGCGTGCTCAAGATCTTTCTCGAGAACGTCATCCGTGATGCCATCACCTACACCGAGCATGCTCGCCGCAAGACAGTCACGACCATGGATGTCGTGTTTGCCCTCAAGCGCCAGGTTCGGAGGCTGGGCTCTCTGTTATACTTATTCTAATGATAATATGTTATACTTATTCTAATTTGCAATTGTGTACATGCCTCTTGAGTTGACTATGAATCAATCTTGTGAACATGATGCACTAGTTGTTGGCTTTTTTCTATTTATGTTACCAGATAGCTTTAAGGCGTAAGTGGATGGGAGAAAATGCCCCTATTTTGTTGAATTTTGGATGCAATAAACTCAAAGATCTTGAAGGGACAATAGCCCCAAGTTCTTTCCTTGCATCAACAAATAGCCCTTTCAGCGTTGGTGTGAATCTTTCTTCTAGTAAAATTAAATTTTTTTTGAGTTTGTTGTAAATTGCATTATTTCTCTTCTTGTTTGTAATGGATTAATGAGGTTAAATTTGGTAATGAACTCCAGTGATCTTTTAATGATAGATCGATGTTCTTCCAAGATTTTGATTATACCATTTCATGTTGTATTTTTGTGTGAAGGATGTAATTGGTCCATATTGTTGACTGAAATCACCAGATGTTTATGCAAAATTTTGTTATTTTGATATTATTTGATTCTTCTGAAAATTAGATAGAAATATTGAATCATTTAAAAAAAATCAAATTGCGGCGTTTGGAAGTAAAAAACGTGGCAAAAGGCGTAATGAGGAAACAAATTGTTGCGTTTTGAAGCCACAACATCTTCTCTTTCCCTTTTCCGCAAAAGGGGTCTCCTCTCTGTGTAGCCTGCCTTCTACGAAGCTTTTGGGCTCACGATCATCGAGTCTATGACCTGCGGCCTGCCTACGTTCGCCACCATCCACGGAGGACCGGATGAGATCATAGTTCACGGGGCTTCGGGCTTCCACATTGATCACGGGGCTGCCACATTGAAAGAGGGGCCTGACTTATCTTGGGAAACCCGGGGAAGAAAACCCACATCCCGACTGCATTCGGTGCACTCCATCCAAATCTCTCCTAGGCCCACATCTTGGGGAAATCCCGGGAAGGTTGTTGAGGCTCGGGCTTGATTCCGGGACCTCCTTTATCAAGATCCTTCATGGAGTCCTGATACCCAACTTAGCTTGATAAAGGACTCCATGAAGGAGCTTGATAAAGGAGGTCCCGGGATCAAGCCCGAGCCTCAACAATCTTCCCGGGATTTCCCCAAGATGTGGGCCCCGGAGAGATTTGGTTGGAGTGCACCGACTGCAGTCGAGCTGTGGGCTTTCTTCCTCGGGTTTCCCAAGGTGGGCCCGGCCCCCCTTTCAATAAAAACAATGTCAGTTTTTATAGCCACCACAATAGACATGCAAACACCACAAACTACAGAATGATTCGGTTAAAAAACTGATTTAGATCACTTTTCATCTCATCCCACCCTGTTCTCGTTTATTCAAATTTGCAAACCAAAAGTACTATACATTACCTGTTCATTTGTTCTGTAATTCTTGAATGTTAACTGTTCATTTGCTTTGTAATTCTTGAATGTTAACTGTGTTAGAAATATTGGGTTTTATGTCTGCTCGTGTCAGGTCCGACTTGGAACAGGTTATTGGGTTCGTGTCGCTCTAGGGCTTGACTCTACACTGGAGGTACTATATATACCTATTCCAAACTTGATAGGGACATGTAGAATACTTTGAGCAGAGCCAATCCAACATTCTCAAAGTAACTGTTCGGCTCCGCTAGGTTTTCTCGATCGATTCCGCCATCGTTCCCGTGTACGATTCCACCGCCGCTCTCCTTCACGAAGCAGATCGAGAAGAAGGAAGCGGGATCGGCCTAGTCCACCGCTCGCGAGATTGGTGGGTGCCGCTCCTGTGCTCGCGATCTGGAAGGAGATCGCTAGAAGGATCGCATAACCGTTATAGTGCAGATCGTGGATCCCGCCGCCGCTGCTGCGCCACTAAATCGGGACCAGATCTTAGCTTTCGCCTCCGTGAAGATCCCGACGTCACTGTCTTCAAGGTCGGCGTCAGTCCAGTTCGACAAATCGGAAGAGAAAGATCTTCGTTTAGATTGTGTGCGCCACACCCGATCGCTGGTGGTTCGTGCTTCCGTCGTTGCTCACGATCGGAAGAGGAAGATCCAAATCCACTGTAGATCTTTCGCTGCTCAAATCTGCAAACGGAGGACTATGGGCAAATTAGATCTCGGCCCTCTTTTTGTCCAGATTTCATGAAAGATTAAAAAAAAGGAAGGAAAAATTCCTTTGTTTTCCTGCTTTCCTGGAGCAGATCACAAGCAGGAAAAGCTTCTCTGTTTTTCTTCCCGGTGTCGCCGGATCTAGTGCTTCCACCGTCGCTGATCAGGATAAATCCAGTAGTATTTTTTTGTGCCGCTCAGATTCGCCTCCGCCGGTGCTGGGATCCGCCGCCATGTACGCCAAGCTGCCTTCTGTGTGATTGTGGCCGATCTCTGTCAAGAGTTCGCCGCCTGTGCTCGTTGCATATTTCACCACTCTGGATGTGTCGTGTCCTTCGTCATCCCGATTCTCGCAGGTTGAAGGAGCTCTGAGATTGCCATCTCAGCTGATCCCGTCCGTGTGCTGCTATAGAGCTTGGCTCTTCTCCGGCTCAAATCTGAAAGTCAGCCTTTGCTGAAATTCTAAATTGATCAAGAAAGGATCTCCTTTTTTTTGGATTCTTAGATCAAGACAAAGAGGATCTCAATATTGTTGTTTTCAAGCCCAAGATATCAATTTTTGTGAAGTCAGATCCCTTCCAACCAGTGTTATTGTGTTTTGTGCATAAGAGGAGTTATTGTTGCTTGGATCTAGTCTTCGGCAACTGCATTCAACCGAAGAGGAGCATAATAATTCTTGGATTGGATCTGATGGTCTTTCTGACGTCTTCACACGACTCAGGTGACTCCGTTCTAGCATTTTTATTTCTGTTTTAAATCTAGAACTATGTCGAAGAAAAGCGCGCTCGACACCATAAAACTGCAATCGTTCGACGCCTCCGACTTTCTCAGTTGGAAAATTCAAGTCCAACTAGGGATGAAGGAACGCGAGATTTTTTATACTGTTCAGAGCGATTTCGCTTCTACTGTCGAGGACGTGGACGAGTACCAGTGGAACAAAGATGAGGATTTCTGCAGGGATTACCTGTTAAATTCCCTGAATCCCCGTCTTGCATTGACATACCACTCTTACAAATCTGCAAAGGAAATATGGGATCGACTGAACGCGCATTTCCAGAAGGAGGAAGGATTGTCAAAGTCGCTAATTGGAGAGAAGTTCTTCAACTTCAGATTCAAAGCGAACGTGTCTATCACTTCTCAACTCTTGAAGCTGGTTAATCTTCGTCAAAAGCTGGATGATGGTCATTCGAAGATGGACGACAGTCTCTTTGTTTATATGATTCTGAGTAAACTACCTCCTGAGTGGCTCTTTTTCAAGATCGAAATGTACCGACTGAAAGAGAAGATCAGTTTGGACGAACTCAAAAGGTTCATCCATATTGAAGACCAAAACATTGCTAGGAAAAGCTAGGAGCAGGTTGCGCAGCCCTCACAGGCTGTCAACTTTGTTTCACGTCCTAGTAAGCCTTCTCGGAAGCCCCCGACACCTAAGGGTGATACTCCAGCACCGTTGGCAGTCAAAAAGCCTTCTCTCAAAAGGAAGAAGGGCAAGTGCCACAACTGCGGCAAATGGGGTCACTGGGCCGCTGAATGCAGGGGTCCGAAGAAGATAAAGGAGGATGCCCCACAAAACGTGGCGCACATGGTGGTCGACAACTCCGATCCTAAGTACTTCATGGCTATGATTGGGAGTAGTCACCGCAGTGCGTCTTCTGAGTGGTGGCTGGACCGTGGTGCTACCTGTCACGTCACAAATGACAGGAGTCTCCTTTCTAAGGTGACAGCGGTCAAGGATATAGTCGAAAATTGCAATGGAGGAGCGACTGATGTTACTCATGTTGGGACTGCAGAGCTAGTGCTCTCTTCAGGTAAAACTTTAATTTTACAACATGTTAAAGTAGTTCCTAATTTAACTAAAAATCTTATTTCCATAAGCTTATTAGATAAGGCTGGGATGACCTTCACTACTCAAAATGGTAGAATGACCTTAATGGTCAATTCATATTATTTTGGGTGTGCGTATATGATCGACGGAATGTATAGACTTAGCATGAATAACGATAGAATTAACCAAGTGAATTCTAACCTTATTGATCCCAAGTTGTTACATAACAGACTAGGACATGTGAACTATAGGAAAATGCTAGACCTAGCTAAGAGTCAAAACATCCCTTTAGATCTGTCTATTCGATTTGACAAATGTGAGGTGTGTGCGTAAACCAAAATCACTAGAACACCTTTCAAGTCGGTGTCTAGGAGTACACAACTTCTAGAATTGATACATTCAGACCTTTGTGATTTCCGAAGTCATATCACTAGAGGGGGAAAGAAGTATCTAATTACCTTCATAGACGATTTTTCGAGATATTGCCATGTGTATTTGTTGAGATCGAAAGATGAGACCTTTGAGACTTTTAAAATTTTTAAGTCTCGTGTGGAAAATCAGTTGAACCTTAAGATCAAGAGGCTCAGAAGTGATCGAGGAGGAGAATACACTGCAACTGAGTGTAAGGAATTCTGTGCCTCTGAGGGAATAATCCTTGAAACCACAGCTCCTTACTCACCCCAGTCAAATGGCGTTGCCGAGCGTAAGAACAGAACTTTAACAGAGATGTTGAACTTTATGCTCCTAACAGCTGGCATGCCCAATTCCTTTTGGGGAGAAGCAGTTCTTACTGCGAATCACATTCTGAATAGAGTGCCTCACTCAAAACTCATTTCTATCCCGTATGAGTTGTGGCATGGTTATCCTTGTAGATATGATACTCTAAAGACTTGGGGCTGTATCGCATATGCGCGATTACAAGACCTTAAGAGACATAAGGTGGGACCTAGAACAACAACATGTGTTTACCTAGGTAGTGCAGAAGATAGTGCAGCTGACAGGTTTCTGGATCTGTCTACGAATTTGTGATAGAGTCTAGAGATGCTATTTTCTTTGAACATAAATTTATCAAAGATCATGGCTTAACCATCCACGGGTCTACTGACGTGATTGCAGAATCTACTGTAGAACCTGAAGCTGGCCCCTCTGGCACTGCTCCCCAACCTCCAGAGGTGGAACCTGTTCCTGTTAGAACGTCTACAAGAGATAGAGTCCTTAAGAATTTTGGTGAGAATTTCGTCACCTACCACTTAGAGGACGATCCATTCTCCTATCAGGAAGCAATGAGATCTAGAGATGCGTTAATGTGGGCAGAAGTCATCGATGATGAGATGAACTCGCTGCTATAAAACAACACTTGGCATCTAGTTGACCTGCCGAAAGGAGCTAAAGTCTTAGGATGCAAGTGGGTACTGAAGAAGAAATTGCACAGTGATGGGTCTATAGCCAGATATAAAGCACGTCTAGTAGCTAAGGGTTATAAACAACAGGGGGAATTGACTATTTTGACGTCTATTCACCTGTGTGTCACCTATCCACTATTAGGATTCTTCTTGTCATAGCTTCTATCGAGAACTTTATAGTTCATCAGATGGATGTAAAGACAGCCTTCTTAAATGGAGAGCTTGATGAAGAGATCTATATGACACAACCTGAAGGTTATGTAAATAAGTATCTAAGAGACAAAGTATGCAAGCTCGATAAATCGATCTATGGGCTTAAACAGGCACCTAAGATGTGGCACATTAAATTTGATCAAGTGGTAAAGAGAGTTGGATTTCAGTCCAGTCTCTCAGACAAATACCTCTACTACCGCTCGATGGCAAATCAAACAGTCATCATATGCCTATATGTAGATGACATGTTGATTCTGGGTTCAGATCTTGCTGTAGTGAGGGATGTCAAATCCACTCTCGCAGAAGCTTTTGACATGAAGGACCTTGGTCCTGTGGATACCCTATTAGGTATGAAAGTTAAAGTTGACAAGGGTAGAGTCACCCTTAGCCAGGCTCATTATATAGAGCAACTACTTTCTACTTGGGGATACAAAGACTGTAGGCCTGTTGAGACATCGTTTGATCATAATGTTAAGTTGACTCCTAATGAAGAGACCAGCATAGATCAATTAAAATATTCTAAAATAATTGGTAGTCTCATGTACGCCACAAGTTGTACAAGACCAGACATTGCCTTCACAGTTGGCATGCTGAGCCGCTTTACCAGTAGTTCAGGTAAAGAGCATTGGGATGCCCTAGATAGGCTGATGAGATACCTGAGAGGTACTAAAGATCATGTCTTGTGCTATACTGGTTATCCTCCTACTGTGGATGGATTCTCTGATGCCTCGTGGTGTTCAGAAGTTGGTAATAGCAAGTCTACCGGTGGATATATATTCACTTTGGGTGGAGCTGCTATCACTTGGAAATCCAAAAGACAAATGTGTATAGCCCTGTCGTCCATGGAAGCTGAGTTGTTTGCCTTAGCTTCAGCTGGTGAAGAGGCAGATTGGATCAGGAACCTGATTTTAGACATACCCTTGTCTAAGTTACAAGTCAACTCGTTGAGCTTGTATTGTGATAATCAAGCAGCAGCTCAAGTTGTAAAGAATGCTCTCTATAACACTAAGAGGAGACATGTACGACTGAGACATGCTTTGTTGAATTATCTAAAAGAACAAGGAATTATCATTTTGGTCGATGTGCGTTCGAAGGAAAATCTGGCTGATCCATTGACGAAAGGAATGCCCAAAGATCGGTTAATCAAAACAGTGGGGGAAATGGGACTAAAGGCGATTTAGCTCGGTCTTAGTTCAAGGTTAGGCGATTCAGTTCAGCCTTAGTCCAATTGTTTTGATTTTCAGTTTTCCTTTGTCTAAGCAAGCATGTTGTGCTCCGTTGATGCTCCTGGTTGCTGAGTTCGGATCTGGTGAGTTGTTTCATTCCAAACTTGATGCTAACAACTTCACCTGGATTCGGCTATCTTGCCTTGGAGGAGAGTGTTATTCCAAACTTGATAACACGATCTGACTTGGTTTGACTTTTCTCTTGTTGATTGGTTCTATTCCAAACTTGATGAGTTCCAGTCAACTCTAGAAGAGCAGTAACTGTGACATTCCATATAGGAACACAGATATAGCTGCAGGGTCCAGAAGTCCGTAAATCGTTTCATTTGGAAACAGATAACGGATTCTGAGGTTTATCTATAATACTCTGTAGAAGCGTCCTCCCAGTCAACACTAATAATAATAATAAAATACTACGTTCTCATGATAGAACTAGATATTTGTATATTTTCAAATGTTTTAATTCATTTTAAAATGAAATTCTCTGTTGGAAATTACAGGGGCTGCTGATCTAGGAGGAGCACTGGTAGACTGGGATCCTGATCATGATGATCTTCTGGATACTGACAGTTAGAGTATTGTTAGACCTTCTTTTTGGTATCTCTGTTTCAGAGCACTGTTTAGCTCTTTATTTTCTTTCACATGTTTGTTTGGACTTCTGTTGCTCTCTATTTGATTTGGGACGCTAGGCGTTTAGGGCCTGTGCCCTGATTGTATCTGAGACATGATGTGATGTGGCTGAACTCTTGTTCTGTTTATACAAGCATACTAATTTTCATGTTAAGTCTAATAATTTTTAACAGGTGTCGGACACGGTTGTGGATGATTCACGTTTGGCTGAACACCCCACAAACCACCCCCTTTTCTGACGTCGGGATCACAGCGGACATAGGAGGAGATTGTTAGAAATATTGGGTTTTATGTCCGCTCGTGTCAGGTCCGACTTGGAACAGGTTATTGGGTTCGTGTCGCTCTAGGGCTTGGCTCTATGCTGGAGGTACTATATATACCTATTCCAAACTTGATAGGGACATGTAGAATATTTTGAGCAGAGCCAATCCAACAAACTGTCCATTTGCTACCAAATCCTGAATGAAATATTGTAGTTCCTCCCATGGAAAATTGGATTTTATCATTGTAATTGTAGTTATTTGTCTAAAAAAACAATTTTCTCTGTTGTGTGCTCCTGATTGCGATCTCGTGTTAGCGCGAGTTAGAACGAAGTCCTAAAGAGGGTTGGTGTAATGGCCCGCAGACCGCCACAATTGACAATACACATCACAAATTATGTTATTAAAGGCGCAAGGCGCACCGAGGCGCAAATGGGTCCTGGAGCCTAGTCGCAAGGCGCAGGCGCGCGCCCGGGGCATGTGAGGCGTAAAAATGAAAAATAAAATAAAATCAGTGAATTTGGCACCAATTCACCAATTCACTGATTTTCAACAAGCCTAAGATCGATCAAGTTCATGGCTGGATAGAGCGGCCATGTACATAAACACGTAGTAGTGACGTATAAGAGCAGGAAATAAAAAGGGCATGCATATGCGGTCCTTGCATGTGTACGAAAAAACTAGTTGGATCTTACGTACACCTGCAACTATTGCATACATACAAAAACATATTGTGGAGTTTTGGTGTGTATGTAGAGTCTACTATCCACGTGGATCATAATGAATAAACACAATCGATTAATGGTGAAAAACTATTAACCCAAGACATCTTAAGCACATACATAATTTTACATGTCTTATCTCCTTGTGATTGTTGTGTATACGACCCTCACATGTGCACGCCAAAATCAGTTGATCGAAATTATTTATAGTATTTATTCTTTGATTTTTAAAATGAAACCAAATATTTAGGTGAAGAACGAGAACGAATATAGATGATCGAAAAAAAAAGACCGTGAATTTACAAAAGTATAGAAACTAATAACTTAATTATAAAAGTTGGGTCTACTATTTGACAAAAAATTGCATTTATTCTGATCTTTTATCATTTATAGTCCACTCTTCATCATCATCATCTCTCCCGCTCTCTCTTTCCCTCTTGTCTTAATTCCTCTCTCCCTCCCTTTCTTTTTTTCCTTTTCCTCTTTTCTTTTCCGCTCCCCCCCTTTCCTTCTCCTCCCCCTCTTTTTCTTTTTTCCCTCCCCCTCCCCCCTTTTCTCCCCCTCATACCGGAGTGGAACCCGGCGCCCCCCCCCCCTTTCTAGAGTCTATCTACCTCACTAGAGAGCCTCTCACCGCCATCGCCGGCCTTCCTCCACAGTGATATCTCCACCCTTAGGCGTCGGAGCCTTCTTGATGCAGCCGGCCTCCCTAGTATAAAGTATATTCTGGCTTGATTCGAGCCGAAGTCTTATTCCAGTTGCAAATCTTGGATTTTTCAGCCTATTCATCTAATGATGCAGTCGACCTCCGCTTTGTCGCCGTTCTCTGCCTCGATTGGTGGTTTCGTGTGGGATCCCGTCGTCGTTCCTGCGTGGCCGCAGTTCTTTGCTTGTTGGCGGAGCTTTCTCCGATTTTTCCCTTCGTCGTCGTTTTCTATTGGATCGTGCAGGTTCGTACAAGCTCTTTGTGGTCGTTGCTGCTTCGTTCGGGTTCTTCCCGGTCGCTGCTAGTTTGATTTTCTTTGTTCCTCTTTCCATGTTTTCTCTGTTTTCATGGTTTTCACTGTTCTTCTTTCCTGGGAATTCTCTTGTTGTGATTGAAGCAAACTTGTGCAGTTCCTGAGGCCCTTGTTGCCAGTGTGGGGTCTCTTCTTCTTGTGTGCTCTTATGGAGGACAAATTGAAGGGTGTTAATGCCTCTGTAGGGGTCGTTGATCAATCTAAATACTACGGTGGAGGAAATTCTAACATGGAATTTAATGAAGGTGTTACTCACATCAAACTTAATGAGAGAAATTACCTTCTATGGGCTCAGTTTATGCGGATTTTCATTGGGAGACGTCGAAGACTAGGTTTTCTCACCGGATCCAAACCAGCACCAAGCAAGACTGATCCCTTATATGAGGAATGGGAAGGTGAGAATCTTATTGTGATCAATTGGTTTGTCAATTCTATGGAACCCAAGATTGCAAGTCACTTTTATTTTGTCAAACTGTGAAAGAGATGTGATAGATGATTGAACAAAATTACTCAAAAAAGAACTTGGCTAGAATATATCAACTCCAAACAGAGCAAATCTACATGATAGGGATGAGTGATGTCGAAGAATATTATAGCAAATTGACTCATAAATGGGCAGAAATGGATCAGTATTCTGCTATTTAGACTACAAAAAACTACAAAACTAAATTTATGTAACGATGGGTATTTGAAATGCTTTTTAGTCTTCCTCCTGAACTCGAATTCTAGAGAGTTCAGATGTTGGGAAGAGATTTCGTGCCTGATCTAGAGACTGTGACTCATTATATTCGAGGGGAGGCAAGCCGTATGAACTCCCTTCGTTCAGAGATTCATGTTGGTCATGAGAAATTTTCCCTTGCTGCTGAGCAGAAGAAATGACATTCGAGAAATATGAGACAAGAAGACAAGAGTAAAATGAAGTGCCCTCACTGTGGGAAGAAATTTCATAGGAAGGAGAAATGTTAGGATCTTCATTCTCACTTGATTCCCCCAGGTTGGGTTTGTGGTTCTGATGGGAAATATGTGAGATCCCAAACCACTATTGTATGGCAATCTTGAGAATATTGGGTATCTTCTGGAAGAAAACAAGAATTTGACTAGAGAACCTAAGGCTTTAAAAGTAAATGTTGTTGGACGATCTCCTTTTGGTGATTGAGTAGGGACAGCTACTCATGTTCATTCTACTTTTGTATCCTCAAAAGGATCATCTACCTCTTGGATCATTGACTCGGGTCTTCCGACCATATGATCGGGTCTTCCATGTGAGTTTCTTCTATTTCTCCTGCATCTGGCAGTGTGAGGCTTGCTGATGGATCTTCGGCTTTTGTAGCTGGTAAAGGGGCTATTCGTTTTTCTCCCTCCGTTTCTCTCAAATCTGTTGTTATTGTTCCCTCATTTCCCACAAATCCATTATCTATAAGCAGTTTAACTAAACAGCTTAACTATTCTATCACCCTTTTCTTCTCTCATTGTATTTTTCAAGATATGTCGAGTGGGAGGACGATTGGTGGTGGACATGAGTCTGGTTGTGTGTATGTCATGGACAACGGTCACACTATTAGTGTAAAAAAAGTCAAATGAAATTGTATCTTAAATGATCAATTTGATAAGTTAATATTTTAGGGCTTAATATGTTTGGAATTACAGGAGTTTGCGATCATAAATAATCTTTTTGTTGGGATATTTGCTTAGAATGTTATGAGTTAAGGAACAAAAAGAGATTTTGGATCGGATTTCCACTTAGTTGAATTTCGTCTCATTTGATGAATAATTGGAAGATTAGTAGTATAAATTTTAGCTCTTTTAAATTATTTTATAATCATATATCTATATATTTCAAAAATTGCTTGTGTTCTTCTAAAAAAATGAGAGCTCAAAGTGATATATGATGCAAACACAAGATAGCATGATGGATTATAGTGCATGAATATAATGTACATGATAAGTGAAATAATGTTCATGCAGTGGATATGTGAATCCTAAGTATACTCAATAATCTAATACCTAAGCTATATGTCTACACCCTAGCCCCGTACTAAGTGGCGGATGGGTAAGAGGAGCTGCACAAATGTCGTAGGGTGGGGTGTTAATCTCATGTGC
Organism: Platanthera guangdongensis; assembly: GCA_039583875.1. NCBI lineage: Eukaryota > Viridiplantae > Streptophyta > Magnoliopsida > Asparagales > Orchidaceae > Platanthera > Platanthera guangdongensis. Next base: position 24,137,625 of record CM077167.1, read on the forward strand.
ACACAGAAGAACCCGCTCAACGTAACACTCTTTCCCCCTCAGCGCCACACAAGGACCTACTGGAACCCTCCTCGGTTAAGGACAAGACGTGGTTTACAAGTTAGTGTTTCTAAAGCACACACACCAACGCCCCCACTATTATGAGACATACTTACTGGGTGAATGATCGCAGGTATATTAGGACAGCGTGAAAAATGATTATAGAAGGTAAATTATAGACACTTGACAATGATATGACTTTTATTGCAATTTATTCAGTTAGATTGATTTATCATTAATCTAAATAAGAGAAAGTCATATAGCGGAAATATATCTCAAGTGTCCATGACATGTTGGCTTAAAAAATACAAAACCAAAAGTAAAAACAAGACAACACATAACAAAACGAAAAAAAGAGAACAATATGCTTATCGTGAAGTAGATTATCGAGTACTTTTTGTTTAACTAGTTTCTACTTCACGCAATTGGTGGATACTAATGGATAAGAGATTTAGGTATCCAAAAGGAACCAAGTGTTGTGGTTCCTTTGGGTACCCAAATATAGCGTGATAAACTATGATGAGATAGTAATGAATGTGCCCTTTCAAGTGGAATAAGTGTGTTATTTTGAGTGATGGGCCTCCATTCATACTTTGATTTAATGTTATTTTTATGTTGTCAAATTCCATTTAGATTTCCACAAGTTCTTATTCGATGAACTGCAGTCGAACAATTTTGCGTTGAAGGCTTAAATATGTTGAAATTGTTCTCTAAGTTAAGATTATGTTGCTTAACATAAGGACTCATAGTGTAGTGATTCTTCGAAAGAAATTTACATTCATTTGATTTTAAACCAGGAGTGGCTTGAGGTTGCAAATGACGATGATTCTTCTGCTTTGGAATTTCATTTACACGCGCTTGACGTTTTTTACTCTCTTTGATTGACTTAGTTGGTATATGACAATTCGTATTCAACATGCTTTCAGGTTTTGCTTGAAACTTAGGAGTTGTGTGTTGTGAGCGTATAAACATAATTTCCTTAAACATGTTGATTTTTGTAACTAATTCATTATTTTCAATTTTAAGATTATGTCTAGCTTTGTTGTAAGCGATTGTGCTATTTTTAAGAGTAGAGACTACAGATTCTATATGAGATTCATACTTATTCCTAAATTCATCGAATGTCTCGTTCATTTCTTCGATTTCAACTTTATAATTTTTGCATTCAGCACAGTCATTTTTCAATGATGAATTTTCTATACATAATTTATCATTTTGTTCTTTTGTAAAATGAAGCTCTTGTTCAAGAAACTTATATTTTTCTTTTAATTCATTACAATATATACAAGGTGTAGAAGTGTTATCTAAAGAGCAGTTGGGAGGACAAGTCACATCACAATAAGGTTCTACATTAAGCTGTGCCTTTAAAGTTTTGTTTTCTAGTCGTAGGTTTGAATTAATATTTTTCAATTTCTTGATTCTACGCCTAAAATTTTGTAGCACACGCAATGTAGAGATAGATTTATAAGCAAATAGGGAATTTGACTTCCTTACAGAGCTATTGGACAAGGCATGATTTGAACACGAGGTTCCTTTATCATCTTCCTCTTCAAACGATATATTTTCATCTTCCCTTCCGCTTGATGTGTTTGATGTGTCCTCCTCCAAAAGTAAGTCTTCATTTGATTCTTCACTTGGAACCATAAGGAATTGCTCAGATTCATTATCTATAGAAAGAGAATTATAAGTTGGCTCAAGAAAATTTCATATATCATATGCAGTAGTAAGAGTGTAGATGAGTTTAAAATTTTCTTGACCAAGCCCGCAAAATAAACTATTCATAGCCTTAGCGTTTATCTGACACTCGTTCTTTGTTAAGTTATTTGGCAGCTTGATACATGTTATGTTCCACACTTCTATGTCTAGTAGTATAAGAAATTTCCTCATTAGCACTCTTCATTCGATATAGTTCACTCTTGTAAACAGCGGTGGTGCAGCCAAATTTTTAGTGTACAATTTTCCGTCCCCACTGCTCGATTCAAGATTATGGTTGGTCATTATTCCCAGTGGTGAAACCGTTTTGGAATAACCTCTCTCTGATAACACTTGTTGGATCTCGTGGCCAACCTTAGAGGGGGGTGAATAAGGTTTGACACGTTAAATGGAATTTAAAAATATTTCGCTCCAGGAAATCAATTCCTGGAAGCTACCGCGGGGCGTTAGGTATCTAACGCGCGGTGGTACGTCTGTGGACTCGTTTTCCTGCACAAGTTCGTTCGCAAACTCACAACACGAACACTTACTTTATACAACCAGAACAATCACACAATCAGATGAAGAAGAAATAAAAGTTTCATAGCATGAATAAAAATGACAATTGTTTTAAGTGATTACACGAACGTGATCTCCGTGACGCCGGAGATCGAATGCGATGAAATATAAAAAACTCTTTCGGTTTTCTATACTGACCCACTACCCGGACCGGTTGGCTCTCTCCCTTTTCCTCCAAGGAAGGACTTCGATCCGCTCTTCACCTCCACGCAAGGAAGGGTCTTAGAGCCCCACTAGATCCTCCAGATCTAAACGTCCTTACCCCCGGACGATTTCCCACGGAATCCTTCCCCGGAATCCGACGACCCTTACCAGTCGATTTTCATCTCCTGAAGATTTAGAAAAGTCAAAAGTTTTTACAAAAACAAGAGATATAAATATTCAAAAGAATGAAGTTCTCCCTTTCGAAGACTACTCCGTGGAGCGATCCACGACCGGTGCTTAAGATCTCCGTTTGTTGGCAACCGGTCGGTTCTTCGTGTTCGTTGTAGATCTTGGATCTTTGTAGTCTTTCGATCACGAGCGGGAGGGAGACGACTATCTTCTTCTTTGACGGAGATTTGTGGAACGGAGCGCAAGAAGGCGGCCGAACTCTAGAATTAAAGAACTCCCGTCCTTTCTTTTTCACCTAGTAATCAGGCATAGAAACTAAGGTGGCCTTTTATATGTCTTCGTGAAAATAGGCTACCGCCGGCGGTAAGACTAGCGTCCGGCGGTAGATTCGCGCGCTTGTTGTGCTAGCTGTCCTCTAAATCTGGAAAGAAATATTCAAAACAAATATTTGTCGTTTCAAATATGCTAGTGCCACCCAGTTACCGCATCCACCACGCGGTAATGTTGGACGCAATGATTCGCCGTTCGGCAAGCGCGGCGTGGTAAGGCTAGCACCGATTTCGTCCATAGCGCTAAGTCCAAATAATTCATTTCGGTAGCGCCTGCGGTAGTACTGGCGTCTGGCGGTAGCCCAGCGATCGACGAATCTGGCTCGGCGTTCGTCGAAGGGCTAGCGCGGGGCTGTAAATGCAATCACCTGCGGTAGAGTAGCATTCGTCGAACGACCATGCTTGACGTTCGTCGACCACCTAGCGCGGTGTGTTAGCACTAACGCCTGGCGGTAGGTCAGCAGCTCGACGAACCCGGCTCGAAGCTCGTCGAGCGTATAGCGCGTCGCGGTAAGTGATAACACTTGGCGGTAGCATCCATTCAACGCCACTGTCTCGACGCACTCAACGCTCTTCTTCTCTGCGCTCTCGACGCGGTGTTGAGTGAGCTAGTGCGGGGCGTTAGTACTAGCGCTTGCTGATAACTTCCCGAGCGCCAGGTCCATTTAATTCCAGCTACCGCTTAGCGGTAACTTCTAACGCCCTGCGGTAACATCTGTAGTAAGCTTCTTCTCTTCACTTGAACCTGACAACCTGCACACTCTATCAACAGAAGACATGATCAAATACAATCTGAGAGTTGATATTCTCAAACACAGTGCATGTGAAACATCGGTTCCAACAGAAAGCTCTGTTTGAACCCGCAAGCTCCTCCCGCCACCGCTAAACCAAATGAACCCTTAAGCTCTGTTTGGTTCGGCGTTTCGCTACTCCGTTTCGGGCAAACGCCGCCGGAAGGCGGGTAAACAAATGAACCTCCGGCGGCATTTGCTCCGTTTCCACCCGTCCGCCTTGAGAAACGCCCCAAAAAGCTTCGTTTGGAGAAGTCACCTCCCCCCTCCGTTTTGAACTCTCCGTTTCCACCCGCCGGATCGACCCGCCACCGCCGAGCCAAACGAAGCGTTAGTCTTTTTGACTAACGATCGTTGTATCATTTTATTTTAGAAGCACACCCAACAGGGGCAACATCACCCCATCTTGGAGAACATATAGGATAGGGAGATAGAGCTTGAGACGAAGATTCAACACGTGTTGATGCCTCCTCCCGTCGACACTGTGAGACATTGAGAGATTTAGTGATTTGTATTATTGTGATGTGTTATTAAGTGACATTTGTGGACTACGTAGTTCCGTTATGCTTCCATTATTATTTATTTTGTGGAGTTATATGTTAATGTAATTAGGTCGTCTTCTTGCTTACCTTATTATTTTACTGGCCGACAGGATAAGCGTTTTGTGGTGGATCGATGTTGCCTCAAGAGCTGGCACCACCACAAAGCTGTTGTTCTGAGCATAAGACTCTCATTGATCGTGCACATCTTCTGGGAGGGTGAAGTCTTGCATGATACATGAGGGCAAAGAGAACTTAATCTTTTTTTGAAGTGAATCTCGGTATTTTAACACCGAACAGAACTTTAAAATACAGAATCTGACTACTAATAATCTATTCAGCTGACTGCATCATTCGGGGAAACAATCTGGATGAAAATGAAGTTATTGTTAAGAATAAAGTCAGAACTGTAGCTCAAGGTTACTGACAAAAGGCGGAAATTGATTTCGATCAAACATTTGCTCTAGTGGTCAGACTCGAAAAGATCACGCCGTTCCTAATGTATGCTGCTCACAAAGGCATCAAAATGACAGCTTGCACGAGAAGCTTTACGATCTGGGCACTGTCTTGAATTGATGATACTTGAAATTCCAGTCACCCTCTTTTTTTTTCTTTTTGCATAATATATTTATATATATCTTTTCTGTGAATTTTATCTATCAAAAAATAGTATTTATTATGTTTGTTATTCTAAGGCTGGGTCAATTCAACTTGAAATCCGGTAAATTTGTAAATTTCCATGAGAGCATCGTCTGTTCAAGCAGAGCAGGCTGGGTCGGAAGTTGAATTAATCAATTAATTAATTAAAATTTGTAAATTTCTAATGAAACTAAATTTATTTAAATTTAATTTGATATCTATATATATATATCAAAGTGTGAACCAAATAAAATGTAAATATTGCTGTCAAATTAATGTTCTCATTAGCAAATTGGATTAGTCCTCTTAAGTTCAAGAAAATCAAAAGAACACAAGGTCAAAAAAGTTAGTAACAATATTTTTAATGTTAAATTATATATTAATTACAACTGATGTCTCAACATTCTTCGGCTTTGTTTGGGGACTTATTTTCACCGATCAAGTTAAGATCCGGTTTGAGCGACCTCCAACGAGCCTTCAAACGTTTAATCGGTGAAAATAAATCCCCCAAACGTTTATATCTATTTTGCTCGTTTTGCGAGATATTGGAATCATGATCAACGCTCATGAACCCTAAACCAAAAACCATAAACTACTCCTCTGGCCGCCAAGTAGTGTGTATCTCTCATTCTTCTTCCTCTTCTTTTACTTCCTCATTCCCATCCTCTTCTTCTTCCTCTGTCAAGTTGAAATTAGGTTGGTTTTTTCTTCCTCTTTTTCTTCCAAAAAAACAAAATAAAAAATTTTATATGCAAATAGAATACTACCTTTTGCAGTCCAGTCAATTTATGAAACTTTGTGTCCTCTTTTTTTTTCAGAATTCAAATAAGGATTTGTTTAGAAATCAAGAATTTAGATTTGTGATTATTATTATTACAATAAATTTTCAATGCAAATTTGACATATTCCAATTTCTATCACTGAAAACCAACTTGCATTTGAACATTATGAGTGGAAATTAGCCCAATTTCAATTTCTCAATTCCAAAACCCACTCTGTGAATGGACCCTAGGGATTTTGGTGATTTTGATTAGTTAATTTAAGTGGATTAATCTCCTGGTAATTTACATGTGGAGTACCTTAAAGGATTCTTTGTTGAAAACATGATTACATATCCATTTCTTATTCTTGCTCTTTTATTCTTTCATTAGAGATTCTATGACTATTCGATGAACAATAAAACGAATTCTCGAGGTATTTTTAAGAATTTGTGGAGAAGGTGACAAGCACTAACTCTTTCATTCTTATTTTTCTTACATTAATGTGTTCCATGAAGTCTTTACGAGATTTCAACGTCCTTATGTAGACTTTGCTATGTATTCTTCTTTGAGGCTAATAATTCTTGATGCCGATAACAAAATAAACATTCGCAGCACCAATAACCTAAGCCCAATGCAACGTGTCTCATGCATTTATGCTCAATACAATGTGTCTTGCTCCTTTCCAAGATAAATAAGAGCAACATGAATATGAATTTGCATGCATGCAGGATGATACAAAGTGAGTAGCCATAATTTGATGTGCATCAACCCAACATCCCTTATAACTAACTCAATTTATTTGGTCTCGGGTAACACATTGGCTATATCGGAATTCAGACATATTATTATAGTCATATAAATTTTTCACAAAGGTTTAGCAACTCCATTCAAATGAGGGGTCGTTTGTGTGGCATGATAAGTCCTTCATACCTATAGGATAGCCCGAGATTACTGATCATGTTGTCTAACATCGCAGACCCGATGACAAGAGCAAAATAGAGAAAAAGATATACCAGATTGCCTATAAACAAGACTTATGTGTTGCAACGAGTAGATCCCACCACACAAAAAAGTTTATAGGAATCTTCCTTCTTGAAAACAAAGATGACCTATGCATAAGAGAGATAAACTCTACATACAATGTGAATCTTGAGTGAGGGGGGGGGGGGGGGGGGGGGGGGGGGGGTGGAGGGGGGGGGGGGGGGGGGGGGGGGTATTGGATAAATAAGGCTGCCAACTTAAATTTTGCTGAGCTAAAGGATGTCGAGCTTAATTCTACCAAGCTAACGACTGCAGATCTGAATTTTGTCGAGCAAAAGGCTGTGAAGCACAATTATGTCGAGCTAATGGTTGTCATGCTTAATTTTGTAGAGCTAAATTCTGCCGAGCTGAATGCTGGCGAGATAAATTATGCCGAGCTGAATGCTGGCGAGCAAAATTCTGCCTAGCTGAAGGCTAGCGAGCAAAATTCTGCTGAGCCGAAGGCTATTGAATTGGATTCTGCCAAGCTGAAGGCTGGCGAACTGAATTATGCCGAGCTGAAAGCTGGCGAGCTGAATTTTATTGAGTTGCATTCCACCGAGATGAATTTTGCCAAGTTGAAGGCTGGCGAGCTCTCTCCTGACGAGGTCTCCTGTAACGAGATCTTCTCCTTATGTATTTTTGATCGCATCGAATTACAGGTTATACGAATTGAAATCGATACATGGTAATACAAACAACGCAAAAAAATGTGTCACACATTGCATAAATAAATATATAACTGTAAAATACATATACAAAGTATATCAATGTCTGTTGCAAAAAATGTCACGGGGAAACCAGACTCGCATTGTTGAAGCCAAAAATGACCTCAACGGGAGTTCAAAATAGGGGTGCAGCCGACACCTACTTCTCTCGAGCCTCAACCCTCGACCAGATTCAAAGGTCCCTGGACTGACCCAAAGCCTCAGCGGGGAGGTCCCACCTCACACCCGGAAGATCTCTGAGAGCTTCCCCTCCAAAACCAAAAGCTGGACTTGGAGCTCCTCAGAAAGCACTGGAAGTTGGAAGATAATTAAAAGCTTGCTTTCTAAGGAGCTCTTATGGGTCTATTTATAGCCTTTGCTGACCTGAGATTACTGAAATGTGCATGGTTGATCTGCCAATAGCCAAATCCCGCTATTTATCCTGATGGTATAGGGGTAATTTCGCCTGAGGGCAATTAGGTCATTTTACCCAAGATCCTGGGCCCCACTCGGCGAGAGCTCTGAGCCGAGAGTCTTCTACCTAGAGCCCGGCGCAAGCGTTCTCGCCTACTTATAGGCGAGAGCTCCTTTGAGATTGGAGCTTGGCGCAAGCGCAAGCGTTCCCGCCTACTTGGGCGAGATCTTCTTTAGGGCGAGAATTCCTCTGCTTAGCCTAATTGTGATTGTTAGTGCATCCTAGTCTGACTCAGCGAATATGGGGTTGTACACAATCCCCGCTCTTTTTGAGCTAGCTCTGCGCTCGAAAAGACACATCCAACCCATGAATATTCGTTGAGCATGTGTCAACATCAGGGAATCTTTCGGTGGGCCGTACGGTGGCTATAAATATGTGCTGAGAGACGGCCATAATTCTGCCCTCGAATCGTCATTCTTCGCCTGTTTTCTCGCCTCCTCACGCGATGCCTTCCAAGCGCGCCGACAAACCGCTTCCGCAGGATCTCCCAGACCGTATTGATGCATCACAGGCGAGAGCCAAGGCTAATAGCGCCTTGGTTGCCCCCTGGTTGGCGAGAAAGTCGTCAGTTGCCGGGCCTTCTCAGCCCAAGAAGAAAATGAAGAAGGCGAAGGCGGTCCAGCGAGATCTTCCCCATGAGAATAGGAGCCCGCTTACCCCGACCCCAAGTCGCGCGGATGATCCCTCTCCGCAGAAGGTATGTCTGATTCGCTAATCATTGAATCCACTAGTTGATTTGTAGCTGACACGATACTTCTCGCAGGAACTGTTCCCGACATCGCCAGGTCCCCGCGGGAACCCTTAGACCCATCATCTCACCCCCTTGAGGACCAACCGCGGGTCTCGGAGGTGGCTCCTCCGCCTGACCCGAGAACTGCAGGTAACTTTTCCAATCCCGCTCTTTACTTACCTCTCAGAACGCTGAATTGTCCTCCCACAGCGTCAGCTTCCGCCCAGCCGGGTCTCGCTACCCAAGAAAACGAAGCAAGGGCTGCAAATCAGTCTGCCCTCGCGGTTGATTCCTCCATACCGGCGGGAGGGATGGCTGCCGAATCTTCTGCAGCTCCCCAGGATGTCAGCCGTCCCGCGGGAGTGGATAACTCTCCCCCTGCTTCCGGCCAAGCCGGGATCACCACTCGCACAATCTTCCCCCCGGGAAAATGGAAGTCAATCCACCTACTCTTTGGAACTGAGGGGGGGCTGGGTCTTCTCTCCTGCCGTCGATCGGGGGTTCTCGTCATTCTGCAGGTATGCGGTATGTCCATAACAGTCTCGCTTAACTCTTGCCCTAGCCGTGGAAATCTTTTGTCAGGGGATCTGGGCTCGCGGTCGGGAGCTGATGGAAAGGATGAAGAAGATGAAGAAGGCGAAGGTAGAGAGGGGGAGGACGGCGAGAGCTCCCCCTTCCCCTCATCTGACGAGATGGTGGAGATCTTGACCAGCGCCAGGAGCGCTAAAAGACGGGGGAAGAAGGTTGTCGCTGTCCTGTCGAAGCTTATCCGGCGGGAGCGGGCCCACAGCTCCGTGACGAGAGAATTCCGCCAGTTGGTGGAGCAGAGGCTGGAGGCTCTGGAGCGGGATTACTTCATCGGCGAGACGGATCGGTCAGGTGGGCCTACCACGGGGTCGTCTCCCGAAAGGTGCATCGCGCGGATCCGAGACCTGTCTCGTCGGATCAACCTGGGATGCACCGTCTTGTCGTCCTACTTCAACCCGCAGGCACCACCGAGGACTAGGCAGTGGGAGCGAGGACGATGGCGGTGGGAACCCTACTGACTGGCGGGACCTCACCCTTCCCTACCCCCGGCCTTCCCCTTCTCCAATGTACCCCGTTGATTTCATGTCTTAACTGATAACTTTGATATTAATGTTGTTACTTTCTATTTAGCTCTCGCTTGGCGGGAGTAATAACGCTGCTTGTTATTATTATTATTCTTTACAAAGCTCTCGCTCGGCGAGAGTGATTCTGCTTCCGCATATTTTACCTGTCGTGTGTCAACTCATAACGCTTATGTTAACCATCTGTCAGTCACTATCAAACTTGGGCGGGAAAACGAAGCGTCGCCGACTTAGGGCGTGACGGCTGTACCCCCGCCGCCTTTTTGAAAACAGTCATGATGATCATGGCTTCCTATAAATAGAGGGTCCACCTACTACATTTATTTCTCCGATTCGAATCTTCTCTTTTCTCTTGTCACTTTCGCAGTTTGTCAAAAGCTCTCGCTTGCTTTCGCCTCCTCTTCCCATTCTCGCACAGTTCTCGCTCTCGCCTCCATCCTAAAGACCTCGCCTACAACTTCAACACGATGCCGGGCGGAAGCGAAGGACGTACAAATTGTGCGGAAGCCTTTTAGAAGCACCTGTTTCCCTCCTGCACCCTTACCGTGGACGAGTTCAACCTGACCCAAACTCGCTACGTTCCCGCCGGCTTCACCGTGCGGAACCTCGGCAATCATGATAAGGTAAACAGCGCGGGGGATGGGGAGCTCGTCATCCCCCTTGAGCACTTTGAGATGGGCTTCCGCCTCCCGCTGTGGCCCGAGATGCGCCAGGCCCTCCGGTATTACGGAGTGGTTCCCGCTCAACTGAATCTGAACTCGGTCGCGATTCTGGTGGCTTTCATCTGCTACATGCGATCCGAGAGGATCGAGTTCAGCCTTCCAATCTTCCGGAAGCTGTTCACCTTCCGCGCCAAAGGAGGGGTGGTCTTATTTTCAGGGCAGCTGCTCAAGACCATCGTTCTCGCCAACAAACACCACCACTGGGGCGAGAGGTTTATTTTCGTTTCTGGTGATTTCGGGAACGTGCCTCTCGCGCCCATTCAATATGAGGATGTCGCCTACAAGCTGCCCTCCTTGGGCTCGCGCGAGATCGCCCTCCTTGAGTTCTTCGGAACCAAGTACTTCGACGTCATCTTCCTCTGGCGAGACGTTGATTCACTCCTCCCCGTGCCTCCGGGTGAAGGTAAGGTCTCGCATTTGTCTCGTTATTCCCTTCTTAAGGTTAGAACTGAGTGTTGTTGCTTTCGTAGGAGAGCGAGAGATCCACCTACACGAACCCTTTGACGAGGCTCGTGCTGCCAGGAGCCAACCTATGGAAGACCCGCTGGCTCTCGCAAAGGCCGCGGTGCAAGCTTGCCGGGATGAGCCGGCCCCGGCTCTTTCAACCGGCGCCGGGAAACGAAAACCCGGCGTCCATCTGCCCCCACTGATCAAGAGGCCCAAGATAACTGACGCTGAGAAGGGTAAAGTCGTTGTGGTGCCGCCCTCTCAACCTCTCGCTGCGGGCCGCTCTTTTGAAGAGATCCTACAGGTCGTCAGCGAGATCGCGGCCACCAGAGGTGGCGCCGAGGCCTCTGCCGAGAACCCCCCCCCCCCCCCCCCCCCCGGCCCCTAGTGGGGTAGATGGCGAGTGAGCCACCTCTGGGACCTCCGGCCAGTCTCCGCCTGGAGAGGTGCCGCGGGGCCACCGCAATTTTGGTCTCGGCACAAAGTGTCTTGACGCGGAGAACAAACCGCTCCTTCAGTGGGACCCTGATACCAACAGGGTCTCGATCTCATCTCTTCTCCCCAGCTGGGCAGAGCGAGATGAGGTCACCAGCGAGGCCTTCTCCCTGTGCTATGGCCTCTACAGTCGGGAGAATGTCAGCGTCTATGACAGGATGACCACCAGGCTCCTGGCTTATGACTCCACCCGCGCTCTGATGCGCGGGCTGGAGCTTGCGCATATGTGTGCTCGCCGGAGCATCACCATCGACCGCAACTTCCAGGATATGTTCAAGGTCAGGGAGGGGCGGTGGCTGAGGCGGCTGCCTTGAAGGATCTAGAAGACGCCAAGCAACAGCTGTCTTCGCGCCGGACGGAAGAGGTAAGCGAGACCTTTCACGGAGTTAGCTCTCGCCACTGCAGATTTCAACTTCATTCTTTTTCTTTCATGCTAACTTCTTGCTATACAGGAATCCGCTCAAGCCGCGGCGCTTCGCGCGGAGCTGGCCCAGGTGCAATACGAGAGCGTCCTGCTGAGGGACCAGATCCTGCACCTGGAGGCGAATGCGCCCCTCCTATGGACGAAAGGTTGAAGAGACGCTATTACTCCGTCTACGATATCGACAAGCTCCTCCAGCCCAACGCGCAAGCGACCGTCAAGCTGACCTTGGAGACGCTGCGAGATGTCGAATTCCTGGACGGGAGGGGCAAGATCATTACCGCTCAACAGCTCGTCCCCTGGCTCTTCGAGCCTGTCCCGAAGCCCCCGGGCGCGCCTGATACCCCGCCCTTGGATGTCCTGAAATCCCCTCCCGCGGGTGGCGAGACATCCGGGGAGAGCTCAGGCGAGAGCTCCAGCGGGAGTTCAAGCGGGAGCTCTGAGGGGTATAGCTTGTCTCCCTAAGGGGCCCCCTTTTTCTCTTTTCTTTTCGCCTCAGTGTAAAGAGCGAGACGCTCTAAACTTGTAATTATATATAAAATACATTGTAAATGTTTCATTGTAAATGTTATTGTCATGTTCTTATTGTGAATGCGCTTGATGTAATTGTTGTGGTCGAGTGCTTCTTAAGCAGGCTTTCGCTGAGGCCCTCGGCCTCCCTAGGGTAGTCTCCCTTAGTGATGGATATGTGGGAACCTGCCGAAAGAGCCCAGGGCTTAGACGTTTCGCTTCCGCACTCTGCCGAATATCGTCTGCCGGGAACATTGTTCGCGGGCCCTTTTAGACGAGGCCATCCCCCTTTAGCTTGCGCAAATTGTCTGAAGCTTTCGCCCAACACCTCTCGCTGTCCGTCCAAGATACCGTCAGGAGTCTTCTCGCTGAGAGCTTCCTTTGGCGAGATCTCTTTGGCGAGGATTTTCCTGCCGAGATCTCCTTTGGCCTAGGCCTCTTCTGCCTGAAGGGGCCTTACCTCTTTCTCATTCCGTGGTGGGTTTCTTGCCTTGCTCAGAGCATCCAAGTCAGAGTGTCTCCTAGGATCAAAAACTTCCCTCCCCCAGGCGAGCCTTTGGACCTGCCAGCTAGATGAGAGCCTGCGCAGCGGGTCTACCTGGGGCCGAGCCGAGCTCGGGGTGCCGATGAAGTTTCCACAAACCTAACCTATCCCCCGCAGGCGAGCCTTCGGACCTGCCAGCTAGATGAGAGCCTGCGCAGCGGGTCTACCTGGGGCCGAGCCGAGCTCGGGGTGCCGATGAAGTTTCCACAAACCTAACTTATCCCCCGTAGGCGAGCCTTCGGACCTGCCAGCTAGATGAGAGCCTGCGCAGCGGGTCTACCTGGGGCCGAGCCGAGCTCGGGGTGCCGATGAAGTTTCCACAAACCTAACATATCCCCCGCAGGCGAGCCTTCGGACCTGCCAGCTAGATGAGAGCCTGCGCAGCGGGTCTACCTAGGGCCGAGTCGAGCTCGGGGTGTCGATGAAGTTCTCAAACCAAACCTATCCCCCAGAGGCGAGCCTTCGGACCTGCCAGCTAGATGAGAGCCTGTGCAGCGGGTCTACCTGGGGCCGAGCCGAGCTCGGGGTGTCGATGAAGTTTCCTCAAACCAAATCGATCCCCCACAGGCGAGCCTTCGGACCTGTCAGCTAGATGAAAGCCTGCGCAACGGGTATACCTGTGGCCGAGCCGAGCTCGGGGTGCCGATGAAGTTTCCACAAACCTAACCTATCCCCCGCAGGCGAGCCTTCGGACCTGCCAACTAGATGAGAGCCTGCGCAATGGGTCTACCTGAGGCTGAGCCGAGCTCAGGGTGCCGATAAAGTTCTCAAACCAAACCTATCCCCCACAGACGAGCCTTCGGACCTGCCAGCTAGATGAGAGCCTGTGCAGTGGGTCTACCTGGGGCCGAGCCGAGCTCGGGGTGCCGATGAAGTTTCCTCAAACCAAACCTATCCCCCACAGGCGAGCCTTCGGACCTGCCAGCTAGATAAGAGCCTGCGCAGCGGGTCTACCTGGGGCCGAGCCGAGATCGGGGTGATGATGAAGTTTCCACAAACCTAACCTACCCCCCGCAGGAGAGCCTTCGGACCTGCCAGTTAGATGAGAGCCTGCGCAGCGGGTCTACCTGGGGCCGAGCCGAGCTTGGGGTGCCGATGAAGTTCTCAAACCAAACCTGTCCCCCACAGGCGAGCCTTCGGACCTGCCAGCTAGATGAGAGCATGTGCAGCGGGTCTACCTGGGGTCGAGCCGATCTCGGGGTGCCGATGAAGTTTTCTCAAACCAAACCTATCCCCCACAGTCGAGCCTTCGGTCCTGCCAGCTAGATGAGAGCTTGCGCAGCGGGTCTACCTGGGGCCGAGCCGAGCTTGGGGTGCCGATGAAGTTTCCACAAACCTAACCTATCCCCTGCAGGCGAGCCTTCGGACCTCCCAGATAGATGAGAGCCTACGCAGCGGGTCTACCTGAGGCCGAGCCGAACTCGGGGTACCGATGACGTTCTCAAACCAAACATATCCCCCACAGGCGAGCCTTCGGACCTGCCAGCTAGATGAGAGCCTGCGCAGCGGGTCTACTGGGGCCGAGCCGAGCTCGGGGTGCCGATAACGTTCTCAAACCAAACATATCCCCCACATGCGAGCCTTCAGACCTGCCAGCTAGATGAGAGCCTGCGCAGCGGGTCTACCTGGGGCCGAGCCAAGCTCGGGGTGTCGATGACATTCTCAAACCAAACCTATCCCCCACAGGCGAGCCTTCGGACCTGCCAGCTAGATGAGAGCCTGCACAGCGGGTCTACCTGGGGCCGAGCCGAGCTCGGGGTGTCGATGACGTTTCCTCAAACCGAACCTATCCCCCACATGCGAGCCTTCGGACCTGCCAGCTAGATGAGAGCCTGCGCAGTGGGTCTACCTGGGGCCGAGTCGAGCTCGGGGTGACGATGACGTTCTCAAACTAAACCTATCCCCCACAGGAGAGCCTTCAGACCTGCCAGCTAGATGAGAGCCTGCGCAGCGGGTCTACCTGGGGCCGAGCCGAACTCGGGGTGCCGATGACGTTTCCTCAACCCAAACCTATCCCCCACAGGCGAGCCTTCGGACCTGCCAGCTAGATGAGAGCCTATGCTGCGGGTCTACCTAAGGCCGAGCCGAGCTCATGGTATTCATAAAACACATAATTATATCCTATTATAAAAATTTCACAACAGTTCAAGAGAAAATCAACTGATGTAGTATAATAAGTTTATTTTTGAGATACATTGTTACATCCTTCCCCTTTCATGGGTAGAAGCATTTTAGGTCATCACCGCTCCAGGTGTGACTTAAGGCCCTCCCCTCTACGTCCTGGAGGTAGTAACCTCCTGTTCCGAGGGCTTCCTTCACTATGTACGGTCCTTCCCAATTCGGGTTGAGCTTGCCCACGGGAGCCAACCTTCCTGCCGCGTCAACCTTTCTCAGTACCAGATCCCCTTTAGTGAACTGCTTGACCCTGACATGCTTATCAAAATACTTGGCCATCCACCGCTTGTTCTCTTCTTGCCTGATAGCTGCCACGTCCCGCAGTTCTTCCACCATGTCTAGTGAGAGGCGTAACCCCTCTTCATTCTCTAATCTCCACGTCTCATCTCCTTCGCCCATGGCCGTGACCCGCGGGGACCGAATCTCGAACTCCACTGGTAGGACTGCCTCATGCCCACTGCCGTGTTCGGGGTCGTTCGCAAGGCCCACAGGACCGAGGGGAGCTGCTCCACCCAATTTACCTTTAAGTTCTCCACCTTTTTCTTTAGTAAGTTTACAATGATTTTGTTCGCCGCTTCCACCTAGCCGTTGCTCTGGGGGTGGTGGACAGAGGTGAATCTGAGGTCTATCCCCAATTGGGCGCAGAAGCTGATGAACTCTTCACTAGCAAACTGGGGGCTGTTATCTGTCACTATTGCTTGAGACAACCCGTGTCTACATATGATCTCCCCCCAGATGAAGTTCCTTATGACCTGCGAGGTGACCTTAGCCAAGGCTTTAACCTCCAGCCACTTTGAGAAATAATCGACCATGATCAAGAGGAACCTCCTCTGTCTACTAGCCGGAGGAAAAGGTCCAACTAAATCCATCCCCCAGATGGCGAACGACCACGGTGCCGTGATGCTTCGGAGTCTTTGAGCCTCCAAGAGCTGAAGGGGGGCGCAGAGCTGACACTTTTGACATCTCTTTGCAAACTCCGTGGTATCCTTCCTTAGGATGGGCCAGAAGTACCCCTGTTTGACCACCCTTGCCTCCAACATCCTCCCTCCAGAATGACTGTCGCACTCGCCCGAGTGCACCTCCCCCAAGATCCTTGGGATCACTTCTTCGGTCACACATCTAGCTAGGAGCCCTGACAACATCTTACGATACAGGCCCCCTTCTATCATCAGGTAGTGAGCTGTCTTACGCCTGAAGCTTTTCCCGTCCTTGGTCCCCTCTGAAAGTTCACCGGTGGTCAGGAAGGTCACCAATGGATCCATCCACGAGGGTCGCTGATCCGCCACCATCAACTCTCCTTCCTCGATAGCTGGTTGAAATAGCTCCGTCAAGGTCCCTCCTCCCCGAGGTCCAAACTTAGACAATCGGTAGGCAGTTATACTCTCTTCCCTTGGAACATGTTGGATAGAGAATGACCGGAACCGTCCGATGATCGCCCTTACCTTGGAGAGGTATTTTATGAGGGTAGGCTCCCGAGCCTCAAACTCTCCTCGAATCCGCGACTCTACTACCTTTGAATCAGTGAAGGCCTCCACATCCAGAATCTCAAGCTCCTTTGCCAAGCGAAGACCGGCGATCATGACCTCATACTCCGCTTGGTTGTTGGTTACTGGAAAATGGTAAGCCACCGCCTGTTCTATTGCGACTCCCTGGGGGCTGATCAACACCACTCCTCCCCCGAGGGAATGCTTTCCCGAGGCCCCATCGACCATCATCTTCCACGCTTCTCGTGGCTGTTGCTCTCCCTTTTCGACTTCAACAACATAATATGCTAGAAAGTCCGCCACTGCCTGTGCCTTGATGGAGAGTTTCGGAATGAAAGAGATGTCGAACTCGCTTAGCTCAATAGACCACTTAGCAAGTCTCCATGAGTGCTCTACTCCTTCGAAGATCTTGCGAAGAGGATGGTCGGTCACCACCCTAATCGAATGTGCTTGAAAGTACGGTCGGAGTTTCCTTGCAGAGATGACCAAGGCGTAAGCTAACTTTTCGAGGATGGGGTAGCGGAGCTCTGCTTTCTTCAATATCCGGCTGACGTAGTAGATGGGTAGTTGCTTCTTTCCTTCCTCCCTTACTAGGACGGAGCTCACCGCCTCCGCTCCTACTCCAAGGTACAAGGTCAGGTCCTTCCCTTCTTTTGGGCTCTGAAGCAAAGGAGCCTGAGAGAGCTGTCTCTTCAGCCCTTGGAAGGCTTCTTCGCACTCGGCGGTCCACTCAAACCTTTGAAGAACGAAGAACACTTGTCCCCTGATATGGAGAGGAACCTGCTCAGCCCTTCCAGCCTGCCTGTCAAATGCTAGACCTCCTTGGCATCGCGGGGTGATTCCAAATCCAGGATGGCCTTTACCTTGTCCGGGTTAGGCTCCACCCCTGCCGGAGTCAAGAGATGCCCGAGGAACTTCCCGCGGCTAGCCCCGAAGACACACTTCAAGGGGTTCAGCCTCATCTTAGACCTCCTCAGGGTGGCAAATGTCTCCTCTAGATCTTTTAGGTGTGAATCCACGCACTTGCTCTTGATCATTAGGTCGTCGACATAGACCTCCAAGTTTCTCCCCCTCTAATCTCGGAAGACCCGATCCATCATGCGTTGGTAGGTAGCCCCTGCGTTCTTCAACTCAAAGTGCATCATTTTGTAACTGAAGCACCCCTCCCTCGTGATGAAGGAAACGTCATTGATATCGGGAGGGTGCATCCGGATCTGGTGATAACCTGAAAAAGCATCCAAAAAGCTCATGATAGAAAAACCGACGGCTGAATCAACCAACGCGTCGATCCGAGGCAGGAGGTAGCAATCCTTAGGGCGTGATTTATTTAACAAAGAAACGTCAATACACATTCTCCATTTTCCACCCCCTTTCTTAACCATTATCACATTGGAGATCCATCCTGGATACTGGATCTCTGAGATGAAGCCGGCCTCCAGGAGCTTCCTGACCTCTTCGCGGATGGGCTCCTCCAGCTTGGTGGCGATGACTCTCATCTTTTGGCATATGGGGCGAGTGCGGGGGTCCAGGTTCAGGCGATGGCAGGCCACGTCCGCGTCGATGCCCGACATGTCTGCCGCGCTCCAAGTGAAGATGTTGATGTTGCTTTGAATACAGGCCCGCACTCGCTCACGGGCCTCGGGACTCAAACCCTCGCTGACCCGCACCCTCCGCACCTGCCCTGCGCTGGTGAAGACCTCCATCTCCACCACTTCTTCGGCCGGTTCCAGCCGCGACTGCTCCCAGCCGACCCTTGCTTCTTCCTCCAGCTCCCACTCTTCCCTTCCTACCTCCTCCTCGATCTTCATTGCCTCCTCCGCCCCCTCCTGCTGCTGC
Source organism: Platanthera guangdongensis (assembly GCA_039583875.1). Taxonomy (NCBI): domain Eukaryota; kingdom Viridiplantae; phylum Streptophyta; class Magnoliopsida; order Asparagales; family Orchidaceae; genus Platanthera; species Platanthera guangdongensis. The sequence continues at coordinate 24,156,002 of CM077167.1, forward strand.
TCAACTCCAACGCCCCTCTGGGTCTCTTCCTCAGCTCCTCCTGCTCCCTGCTCTTCCACCTCCATCGCCCCTTCCGGGCTCTCCTGCTCCTCGTCCCCCTGGACCTCCTGCACATATCTTCCCTGCTACTCTTTCTCAGTCTCCTCTCCTCCGACTTCCTCTTCAGCCACTTCTCTCGCCTCCTCTAGGCTCATCTCCTCTTCTCTAGCAACCCCTTCATGTGCCGCCATCTCCAACTCCTCTGCCTCTACCATCCATAATATGGTGTTGACTGTCGTAATGTAGCATTGTCTTGTCATCTTCGGGTCCCCTCTTACCCTGACCTGCACCCCTCCATTGTTGAACCTGAGGCACTGACGAAACGAGGAGGGGATGCAGCAAAAGGTGCTGATGAGGGGGCGCCCAAAGATGGCGTTATAGCTGCTTGGGGCATCCACGATCACGAACCTGCAATTCCGTGACACGCCCCCCAACTTCACGTGCAGCCCTACTCCTCCTTCTACTTCTTTCCTCTCTCCGGAGAATCCGAACAGCGGTCCATCCGAAGCCAAAATCCTCTTCCCTTCGGCCCTCATCTCATCGAAGGCCTTCTTGAAGATAATATTTACCGAGCTCCCGTTATCTACCAGTATCCTTGAGACCGTATAATTCTCCACCGCCGTCTAGATCACCAGGGTGTCACAGAATGGATCTTCGTAATCCGGCATGTCCGCTGACGAGAAGGTGATTTTTTTCTTCTGGTGGGGGAGCCTGGGAGGTAGAGACGACCCTCCTTCGATACATGGTTTGCAAGCTCCCCTTGCGGGTTGCCTCAATCCCCACTCCTCCATGAATCACCCCGATCCTCCCCGGGTCCCCACGTCTACCTGATCTTCATATCTATCTTCCATCTCCCCCTGCTGTACTTCTACAATCCTCAACGGCGGATCCTGCCTCCCTGCTTCCCTCATTTCTAAGAACTCCAGGCAGGTGGCCGTTGCGTGACCTTCCTCCTGGTGGAAGTCACAAAAGAGCAACGCCACCTTACCCTTTCTTCCTTCTCCTCCTCCTCTTCTCCCAGCTCCTCGAACTCGTCTCCTAGCTCCTCTTCCTCTGCCTACCTCCATGGCCTCTTGCGGTGGCAGGACTCGACCCCTTGGCTCCTGCCTCCACGTCAGTTGGTCGAACCTCCTGGGTTCCCATAGATTATCTCTCCCCTGGTAGCCTCCTCCTTGGCCCTGGGGGCGACCCTCCTGGAGCCTCCAACCCAACCGGTTGTTTGGCTCCCGGGCCCCCCATCCCTGCTGCTGCCCCTGCCTTCGGGGCTCTTCCCTCCTCCTTTCTTCTCTCTGCTCCCTCTGCTCCCTCGGCTCCTTCTGTCTTCCCGCTGTAGGTTCCTTTACATCATCCTCCGCCAGCCTGGCCAACTTCCTGGTGAATGTCGGGTTTGCTCTCTCGAAGTCTGTCTCCTTTGCTGCCCTCTCCATGAGATCCTCAAAGGAGAGGGGGGCACTCTCTTCAACTCCATACTGAAGAATCCTGGCATCAGCCCCAGGGTAAAGGCGAGCATCAACGCGTACCCTGGGACCTCCTGGACCAGGAGGATCTCTTCCTGAAACCGGTCGACATAGTGACCCAGTATCTCATCCGGCTTTTGCCTCACCGCAAACATGCACTCCGCCTCCTTCCTCCTCTTCGATGTTGAGAACCTCAACATGAAACTTCTCCGCAGATTTTCAAAGCAGTAGATCGACCTTGCTGGCAACTGGTGGAACCAGTCCCGAGCCTTCTCCTTCAACGTGATGGCAAATAGCCGGCACTTGAAAGCATCCGTCATCTGCCTTATCAAAACGACATCTTCAAACCACTGCACGTGCTGTACAGGGTCATCCTTCCCCGAGTAGTAGGACATGTCAGGCTCCCGGAACCCCTCAAGTACCGGAGCTGAGATGATGAGCTCGCTGAAAGGGCTCTCGCCTTCCGCCTGGCGAGATGGCACGTCCCGCGGCCTCGGCTGGCTGGACCGATCCGCCAGACCGTGCCCGGGGAAGAGTTCTCGCACTGCTGCCTCCTTCTCGCCCAAATCGGTCAAAGCCTCCTTGCCTCTACCGGGACCTCCTTCCCCGGGCGCTGTCTAGGGGCGTTCTCGCCCAAGAGCGGGACCTCCTTAATCGGAACCTGAGGAGTGGCCCACTTGCTTCAGGCCGAGAAGGCCAAGCTAATGGTTTGCAGGACTTCTCGCCTGAAGTCATCCAGCATCTTCCTCGTCGCTTCCTCTCCCGGGGTGGGGGAGCCCCCAGAACCAGACCCTTCACCTTCACCTCCAGCCATGGGACAAAACTCAAGGCTTTCTTGTATCAGCTGTCTTCCACGCTCACCGCACCAGAACTGTTGAAGCCAAAAATGACCTCAACGGGAGTTCAAAATAGGGGTGCAGCCGACACCTACTACTCTCAAGCCTCAACCCTCGACCAGATTCAAAGGTCCCTGAACTGACCCAAAGACTCAGCGGGGAGGTCCCACCTCACACCCGGAAGATCTCTGAGAGCTTCCCTTCCAAAGCCAAAAGCTGCGCTTGGAGCTCCTCATAAAGCACTGGAAGTTGGAAGATAATGAAAAGCTTGCTTTCTAAGGTGCCCTTATGGATCTATTTATAGCCTTTGCTGACCTGAGATTACTGAAATGCCCTTGGTTGATCTGCCAATAGCCAAATCCCACTGTTTATCCTGAGGGTATAGGGGTAATTTCGTCTGAGGGCAATTAGGTCATTTTACCCAAGGCCCTGGGCCCCACTCGGCGAGAGCTCTAAGCCGAGAGTCTTCTGCCTAGAGCCCGGTGCAAGCGTTCTCGCCTACTTATAGGCGAGAGCTCCTTTGAGATTGGAGCTTGGCGCAAGCGCAAGCGTTCCCGCCTACTTGAGCGAGATCTTCTTTAGGGCGAGAATTCCTCTGGTTAGCCTAATTGTGACTGTTGGTGCCTCCTGATCTGACTCAGCGAATATGGGGTTGTACACGCATGATCTGTGGGAGAGAGAACAATCTTGACTGTAATCCACTAACACAATAGACACACAAGATATGTGAAGGAACCTTCATCGTCATTAGATGACCCACCACAATCAAAAAAGAACACCACAGAACCTTGGCCTTACCGAATCTATGTAATCCGTCATTGTCTCTCCGCCCAACATAATCTCATTGCACCCGTTACAGCCTGCAACATCCTCGATGCACTTGTTGTAACTCGCCACGGCCTTACCACACTCATTGCAGCCCACCGCAACCGTACTACACCTGTTGCAGCCCACCACAACCTCAACGCGGCCACTCTCCTCTTCCTCTACATGGCTTGACTTTTCTTTTTTTGTGGGTATAATTCCTCTTCATCTAAGCTCATTTTATAGGAGGCAGTAGAGAAAGCTAACAGGAAGGCGTGTTAACGACTGTTGGAAGTCGGGAGGAAGGTGCTTGGAACATTTCTAATTCACACATGCCCGAATGTCGTCAACAATTGTGGTCTGATGGGTGGGAGGTGATAAGTGCGTGTTAGGTGGAATTTCAAAAGACAACTCAACAATCATCACATTGATTTGAATTTCAATTATCACATTTTGCACAAAACATCATCAACATAAAAGCATCATCAACACAAATTCTCATCAATACAAAGCATCTTCTGGACAAAAACACTATGTGCACGAAGTAATGACTGCATCAAGCACCAAACTGCACAAAACATGAATGTCTGATTTGCATGGATCGGAGACGAAGCCCATCTGCACGGTGTTTGTTGTCAGCCGACTTACTCCAGTCAACTCTATTTCTGCTCTAGCTCAACCTCAGAATGTCATCACAAACTGTTCATTGAAATTGACTCGCAACAACCGAGTCCCAAAAAGACGATTCTCGGCACCACCACAACATTTCATCATGTCGACCTCAAAAATCATGACTACACCACATCGGGCACAACTCTCCTGAGTAGTGCGGTGGGTCATCACTTCATTGGGACCGAGCTAGCGACCTGGCCTGAAGCTAGTGGAGGGGACACACTCTTGTTCCCACAAACACGACACGTGTCAAAGTATGATACGTAAGTTTACGCTCAAGTAATAAGCACTGTTACAACTGATAAAAGTGTGTCACTGTTTAATCGCGTGCCAAAACTCGTACAGTTTACTGCGATAATTTTAATTTTTGTTGACACGAAGGACTTTCCATTGTAGCAGAAAGGATTCGTCTCCCTTCTTCTCTTTCCCTCTTTTTTAGCCATTCCCGATTGATCCTTGAGAATCCAAGAAGCACTTCGAGGCTGGATTGGTAGTGCGACCCGACGGCGACGATGTTGAACGAAAGAGCCCGCGGCGGAGTGATCGTGTCCGCCGCGGTCGCTGGCGGCGGCGTGGCGGGTGCTGGAGGCGGCGGAAGGAACATTGAGGAGGAGCTCTCGCTTCCCATCCTATTAGCTGAGCGCGCGCGAAAGGCGGTGACCGAGGCCGAATCCTTCAAGACGGAATGCGCCGAGGTGGGAAAGCAGGTGGATCAGCTTGCGACGATGCTCCGGTCCGCCGTGCGCCGGGCCACGGCTTCGCCCTCTGTTTACGACCGCCCAGTGCGCCGCATCGTTTCCGAAGCTGCGAAAACCCTAGAGCGGGCTCTGGCGCTTGTCCGCCGCTGCAAGCGCGCCGGCATCCTACGCCGAGTCATGACCATTACCACCGGTTCGACGGACTTTCGAAAGATCATCAGTCTCCTCGACGCATCCCTGGGTGACCTCCGCTGGCTCCTTTCAGTGTACTCCGATGACGGCGGTGCTGGAGGCGGCGGAGGCGGAATCGTACTCAGCCTTCCACCCATTGCGAGCACGGATCCGATTCTCTCATGGGTTTGGAGTTACATCGCCACCGTGCAGATGGGATCCGTCTCCGATCGTGTAGAGGCCGCCCAAACCCTCTCCACCCTCGCCCTAGACAACGATCGCAACAAAAAGATCATCATCGAGGAGGGCGGCGTGCCGCCCCTTCTTTCCCTCCTCCGTGATGGACCATCCGTCGAATCCCAGATCGCCGCCACGGTGGCCCTCTCCAACCTCGCCTCAGGCCCCGACCACGTATCCCTGATCATAAAGGAACTCGCCGTCCCCATCATCGTCCACGTTCTCTCAGATTCTCCTATGCGCCTCCAAACCCGCGTGGCATCCCTAATCTCCCGCATGGCTTACCACTATCCCCTCGTCACACAAGAGGAATTCGCCCGCGAGAACGCTGTTCGCCCCCTTGTCAGCCTCCTCTCCTTTGAGGTGTCCCTCGACGAGCCAAACCCCTCTGCAAGCATCCACTCTCTAGTCCAAGGGATGACGAAACTCCAGTACTTCAACCCTGCCGCAGCTTCCGGAAGCGGAGGCAGCAAGGGCAAAACCTCCCGTGATTACTACAATCACAACCGAAAGGAGAGAGAGAACGAGAGCCCCGAGGTAAAGCACGCTTTGAAAATCGCCTGCGCTGATGCCCTCTGGAAGCTCGCCACCGGCAGCGTGTCCAATAGCCGAAAGATCACCGAAACAAAGGGCCTTCTCTGCCTTTCCAAGCTCATAGAACGAGAAAAGGGAGAACTTCAGCACAATTGCCTCATGACAGTCATGGAGATTGCCTCCGCAGCTGAATCCGATCCTGACCTCCGTCGTTCCGCCTTCAAGACCTCCCCCGCCGCAAAATCCGTGGTCGAGCAGCTCCTGAAAGTGGTTCAGCAAGGAAGCAGCCCCGCACTCGAGATTGCCGCCATCAAAGCCATTGGTTCTCTCGCAAGAGCGTTTTCCGCCAGCGAGACCCGGGTATTGCAGCCCATTGTGCTCCAGCTCGGCCATTGGAATCCCGACGTTGCCGCTGAAGCCGCATCCGCTTTGGGGAAGTTTGCCTGCCCGGAGAACTACAATTGTGTTCATCACTCGAAGGCCATCATCGAGTTCGCCGGCGTGCTGCCGTTGATGAGATTGCTTCGTGCTGGGGAGAAGACCCAGCTGCCTGGGCTTACACTGCTCTGCTATCTCTCTCTCCATGTCCCTGAAAGCGACGCCCTGGAAAGGGCAAAGGCTCTGGCGACTCTCGAATCAGTCACTCGAACTCCTGTGGCTCAGCATCCTAGCATCAGGGAATTGCTCGCGAAGGCGATCTATCATCTCGAGCTGTATCATGTCGGGGCACATATTCATCGAGATGCATATCCGGTGTAAATTCTTCATCTGAGACTAGATTCCATTCTGGTATGATCAAGATAATATTTTTAGATTAGTAGTTGGTGTTCTTCTGCTGCCATCAATGATGCCATGGCCTGCCCTTTGGTTGAGATTTTGGTTCAATAAGATTATGTATCACTGATACTAGAAGGAAGGCATGAAGTTTGGGAGAATTTCAATAAGACAACAGCAAGCAATCTCCATTGAGCATGACAAGTTTAGGGCTAGGAAGCTAATGGAGTGGAGGATGCTGGTTTTGTTAGCTGAAGCTAGGCTTGCTGTCGCCAATTGCTGTACAGTAATTCAACCTTCCTTTAGAATTTATTTTTGAGTCAATTTTTTTTATAGTATACTTGTTTCTTATGTCTTCGTCTTAAGTAAATGTTTCACTATAAAAATCTTTATTTCACATCTGCAAGTTCCCTTTTACTTTTCATTTGATCTGTAGATTTTTTGAGGGTAAGATTGTGGCATCAAAATGAAATTTATGTAAACAACGGCTGAACATGATGTAGAGCATAACGATAGGGACAAATGATTAACTATTCTTGTAATTTCATTTGATTGCCAAGCATTTCAAGAGATCAACCTGGGCGAAACTTAATGTTTCCCTTTCTAATCTAACTATTTTACCTGGTAATTTTTTTGTCGTTCTGCCCTCAGTAAGCTGTTTACTCTTATTTTCCCTGCACTAGTTTTTTCATTATACCCTAAACCCTAAGCGTCAGAAATTCAAAAATAATGATAGGGGGGGACTTGAGTTCACAAGTATTGGCATCAGTGATTGAATTTTTTTTCGTGACGTACTATGAGTGGGCACGCCAAAATCCAGGTATATTTTCTTCTCTCTTTTCAGTTGGCACATCGCAAAATGGGTCCTAAGTTGATGAAAATTTTATACTTGTTTTAATACTAATTCTTTCATCTTTTCATTGCATTCATCAATTTTTGCTGCTGCCTACATCAATTTTCACTTAGTTCTACTTCACTATTGTTCTTATTACCTTTTCTAATAATCTGTCCATATATCCATACATGTATCAGTGCGCCCTTTACATACCTGTGCTCATGTTTTGCTGCAAAATATTTTCATATGACACTCAAAATCTGACATAGCTAAGCAATAATTGACTCTCTTTTTTATTTCTATTTTTTTGTCCTGCCATGAAGAACATATTCCCCTTCCATGGTAAAAATATCCGTTATTTGGCCTGTTTTTGTAAAATTATTACATCTGAAGATGTGGGTGACTTCCCATAGATTGTATGCAAGTACAATTTAATATGTCTGGATGTCTTTAAACAATAACATTGAATCAAGCATGTAGTATTTAAAACTGATAGCATTGACATCATAATTACATTGGACCTCTCACCATCATTGAACCAAACATCTTGGAGGAATTGCCTGTTATGGGACCCACACTGTCAATTATTTAGTAGCGGTCATACTATTACGATTCTTTAAGTATTGAGGTCGAGTTGTATGAGTCGAGTCGTAGTTATGAGTTATTAGTGTCTTAATGTTTTAGTATTGTGCGCATCTTTTTATGTTGGGTATTTACACTTCTAATATTTTGGGTCCAATATATGGGTACCATTGGGTCATGTATGAGATATGAAATGAGATGATCCAACATTCTCTTTCTCTCTCTAAGTTATTCACTCTCTCTAGTTCTCTATTCTTCTCCATTTTTAGGATTAGGGTTGAGCAAAGCTTCCCTTCTTCCTCTTGCCTCACCTTCTCCTCGGGTTGAGCTCGACTCCCCTTGTATCTTTGTCTTCCGTGTCACCATCGATGACGGGCTAGGCTTGTAGCACTATCTTGGAACTCCCTTAGAAGTCGTGTTGTAGATGTCGGTCGACATGTTCAATATGTTGGCCGACATAAAGGCTTGGGAGGTAAAGCGACGTGTAATCGTTTTATTTTTTGGTTGCAACGTTTTTTTCAAAACGGCTCGATATATCTGTCCAAAAACGGTAAAAAACCAATATTTATTTGTTTTATTTATTTATTTTGCCTACAGATTCTTTTAACTCCCCCCCCCCCGCACGGTTCATTTCATTATGCTCTGCTCCCGCCCAAGCTCTCCCTCGGCTCTCGCACTCGCTGGTTGCTCTCTCTCTCTCTCTCTCTCTCTCTCTCTCTCGTGCGCGCCCTCAACACTCTAGCTCACTGGTTGTTCTCTCTTGTTCATTCTTCTCCCTGCCGGTTCTCCTTGGTGCTCTCGATTCCCTCGGCTGTTGCTCTCACTCTAGTTGTTCTCTCTTTTCTCTAGTGCTTTCAATTTCCTAGTTGGTGCTCTCAATCTCGTGGGCTCTCGACTCTATCTGCTGGTGCTCTCATTCTTTCGGCTGGTGAATTCTTCTCCCTACCTCTCCCTCTCATTCTCCCGCTTTGCATTTTTCATTTTCTTGTGCTTTGCTGGTTGCCTTGCTGGCTGTGATTTTCTTGCTGGTTGTGATTCTTTTACTGGTTGTGGTTGCCCTTCTATCATGTTGCCTTGCTCCTTGCTGTCTTATTGGTCGTCTGACTTGCTGGTTGTGGTTGTTGTAGCATGGTTGGCCGGTGACTGTTAGAATAGGTTTCCCTATTGCCCTGTTGCCTTGCTCCCTACTACCTTATTGATCGGCTGCCTTGCTGGTTGTGGTTTTTGTACATGGTTGTTGTTAGAATTAGAATATGTTGCTTTACTACTTGCTGCCTTAGTTCCTTGCTAGCTGCTATCTTGCTGCAGCTGGTGGCTACAGTCAGTTGGCCATGGATTGGTGTTTGCATTGCTCCTTGCTTGGTGGCTGTTTGTTATTTTTATTTGGCCCGTTTATGATTTTATTAGTCAACAAATGATTTGAAATACTCATATTAGTAGTTATTTATTCAACTTCATTTTACAATCGATGATGCATGTTTATCCAACTTCATTTTCTAGTTGTCTTGCTGCTTTGTGTCTTTTGATAAATAAAATGTTTGATTCTTTGTTCCGATACTAGTACTGATACTTTGAATGATAATTGAGTAATAGTCTACTTTGATGTTTTGTTAGATACTTTGAATGATAATTGGATGCTTTGTTCTTTTTGATACTTGAGTTCTCTACTTTAAATGATAGTTATAAATTTGTATACTAGTATACTACGGACGATGCAAAATGTTGTTGGATAAAAAAAATGTTGCGTGGATAATTTGAAAAATGGCTGAAGATCTAGCGATCTAATGAAGTCATAAGAGCTTTTCTGATGTTAATTTTGTTCAACTAATCACGTATTTTTGTATTTTTTATAGTGATGTAATTATGAAAAAAATTTATTTCATTTCATATAATTAATATTTCATTCATTTCATATTCCCTAGAATGGATTCTTATGCAGAATCTAGGGAGGTGTCCGTATCATTGATACCAACTGGTAGAGATCCGTTCCGGGCATTTGGTGAGAAGTTGTTTGCAAACGACAACAACTGAATCAAATGTAACTACTGCAAGTAAACAGTGAATGGAGGAATTATAGATTTCAAGCATCACTTGTCTGGGTGGATGGGTAATGTTAAGTCACGCCCTTAGGTTCCCACTGACATTAAGGCGAAGGCAGAGTCGACGCTACACTCAAACTTGGAGAGTAAGAGAGCTAAGAGTACCAAGTTACAAGCAAGCTTGAATGAGATGGTAGTTGGAGGAGTACATGATGATGAATTAGATGAGACTGCTATACGTATGAGCACAGGTTCCAAAGGTCCAATGGACCAATTTGTCCATTCAGCTGCGGAGACTAGGAAGGGGAAAGATTCTCAACAGAACACGATAGAGAGCAAGTGCAAAAATAAAACCAGAGATACTGCTGCCGTGTACATAGGTAGATGAGCATATGAAAATAAGATCTCGTTTAATGCCATATGCAATTTCTCCTTCCAATAGATGACTCATAACATTGGGTTATAAGGACCTGGGATGAAGATCCCTATATTTTATGAGTTGAGAGTGAAAATTTTGCAAATGGAGATGGAGAGGACGAAAGAGATGTTGGGCACATTCACGCAGACCTGCAAATTGAATGGTGGTACTATCATGACCGATGCATGGACAAATCAGAAAGGTAGAAGTGTGATGAACATCATGATACATTGTAGTACCGGAGTGACATTCTGGCTTTCAAAGAATGTCTCTTCCTCCACACATGATGGAAAGTTCATCTTTGACTTCTTAGATGAGGCGATTGATAACCCTGAGAGCCTAGGAGAGGATAATCTTTGACGGATAGCGCATCCAGTAATATGACAACAACAAAACTTATGATTTTGAAAAAACCTAAGCTTTTTAGGACTAGTTGTGCAGCTTACACTATTAATCTACTACTACAAGATATAAGAAAATTGAATCCAATAAAGAGTGTTATTTCTTTGGGCCGCCCACTCTCTGTCCTCATCTATGGTCACCATCTTTCTCGACATGTTTCGAGAGTCGACGAAGGACTTGGACTCTCATGAGTTTATTCAACCAGGTGTAACTAGATTCAGTACATTGTTTCTATCTTTAGAGAGAATCTTAGAGAAGAAGAATCGGTTGAGAGGCCTTTTCACATCTGCAAAGCGGGCTGCAACAAAGTTGGATTGTAGTGCATTGGGAAAGCTTGTAAAAATATTGCATATTTATTCATTTCATTTAAAATACATGTTTGCAACTTATAGTATTTTCTTATTTATTTTGCATATAGTAGGCTGTAGTGATAATGATGAGCGCTAGATTTTCGGTGAATATCGAGCTGGTTGTTGGTATATCCACACAATTTATGAAGGTTTTGAGAAGAGTCAACGAGGATTCACCTTCCATGGGGTGGTTATATGAGGATGTAAAAAAAACTAGGGAAGAGATTGTCAATATTCTCGATTACCAAGAGAACAAATATCTTCCTATATGGAAGTTTATTGATAGCAAATGAGAGAAGTAGATGAGCAGGCCTCTGCATCTTGCAGGTTATTATTTAAACACATATTTTTATTAGTTTCTTCGAGTGGAGATTGGGCTGACGAAAAGTTTATGAGTGGTTTTGTTGAGTGTCTTTTAAGGATATATAAGAAAGATCCTTCTACACAAGATTATATTAGTGTTGAGTTTAATCTTTACCAATATCAACAAGAATTATTTGGTAAAGACATGACAAAGATAACTACAAAATCCCAACTTAAATCCAGGTACATTTTAATATATATTTTGATTAATTTTATTTTTAAATATGTATTATGTTTAATTGGGGTTTAGGGTGGATGTGTGGACACACGAGACTGGATATAATTAGGAATGAATGTATCAGAGATAAGACAGGAGTAGCACCAATTGCAAAGAAGATGCGAGAAACTTGACTAAGATGGTTTGAACATGTGCAAAGGAGACTATTAAAGGCACCTGTTAGGCGTTGTGAGAGTCTAGTCACTAGGCATGTTAAACGAGGGAGGGGTAGACCAATAAAGACTTGAAATGAAACTATAAGAAAAGACATGATGTACTTAGGCATTAGTGAGATTTTGACACAAGATAGGGCACAATGACAACAAAGGATCCATATAGACGACCCCACTATATTGGGATATAGGTTTAAGTGTTGTTGTTGTTGTATCATGTTTAATTGAATTGTATTGTAATTTTAACTTTCACAGTACATTGGTGGAGGATTAACGGTATTGATACATCACATCTTAAAACTATAACCAGGCTTTTGAAAACCGGACCGGACTGGCCGGTCCGACCGGTCGAACCGCGGACCGGACAAACAGCCGGTCCGGTCCAGGTAAGAAATCGCCTCCATCTGCGGACCGCCTGGGAACCGCGGAACCGAGCGGGCGGACCGGCGGGCCGGGAACCGGGCGTGTCTTAGGGTAACCGGGCGGGCCAAAGCCCAAAAAATTATATATTGAAATTTCGAAACTGTGGGGGTTCGAACCTAGTCCACTTCCTAATTCAGAAAGAAGTGAACCACTGGACCACTTGGTTCTAGTTGTTTTAAATTGTATATTATTATATTAATATAAATATTAATGTATTCATAAAATAAAACTACACAAATATAAAATAAATATTTCCTACATATATTATTATAATAAATTATTAAATTATCTTTTTTTAAATTAAAGTGTACAATATATTTAGGCTCTCTTTGACACGACGATGACAGTCATAAATCATAAATGCGGTGGTTATGAAATGTCATTTTTATCACTCATCTTATCTAAGAAACTTCATCAACTTTTATGTTTAAAAAATTAAAAGTCAATATTAGTTTTGTTTTTTTGATTTTGATTGTGGTTTTAACTATTGTCATGTCAAACATCAATTTTATTACGGTGGTGTTTTTGTCTAAACTCAATAGCGAAAAAACGTTGCGTCAAACAAAGCTTTAAAAGTATACTAATATAGTGATAATTTTTACATCATTTTCATTTGTATCACAATGTAGTCATAAAAAATTAATAATTTATAGGCAAATTTTTAATGTTGTGTTAATTAATTTTTTTTCTAATATATACATATATATACTAGTAATATATATTATATATCATTAAAATTTGATTTAAAAGTATACATATGTGGTGCTAACAAATATATTATTTTTATTTGTATCAAAATATAATGATAAATAACAAATATATATGTGCAAATATTTATTATAATATTATTTTTTATTTTCTAATATATATATATAAATAATGGACAAACGGTTCAACCCCGGTCCGACCGGTCCAACCGGTCGGACTTTGAACCTTTGAACTCACCGGTTCGATCTCCGGTCCGGTTCTCAAAACTTTGACTATAACTATGATGATTTTGAGTCTGACTATGTCATCCTCTGGTTGTGAGAGAAACTGAAGCAACTTTGAGATGATATACATTAATTTAGTTATTTAGTTAAACATAAATATTTTATTATATTATACTATTTAACATTGTTATACTATATTTATGTTATGTTAAATGTCGCCTTTATTTTTTCTTGTATTTCCTCTATATATATAGGCTCCTATGTGTAAATGAATAAGATTCATTCAGTGGTTTACATTTCAACATGGTATCAGAGCCAATCGTAAACCGCTAACCCTAATCCTCGTCTCCGCCTTCGGCCGCGTCTTCGCAGCTCGTGGCTTCGCAGCCCGCAGTCGGCAGTTGCTTCCGCCGCCCTCTTCCGCCTCTTCCGCCGCTTTCTCCCGCTCCCTCTGGCGCCGGCTTCCTATGCAGTGACTGTTTCTGCTCCTTCCGACGCCATCCTTTCTTCATGATGCTTCTCTATGGGTGGATTTTTTTTCTCCTCTAACTTTCATCTCTCGATGCCCTAATTCTTGGGGTGTCTTCCTCTCCGGATTTCTCTTCAGGACTTCCCTCTCTTGCGGGATTTGTATTCCTGCGCGATGGGTTCTAGTGGCGCGGATTCTCCGGCTTCTCCATCTCTTTCTACCGAAGTTGCTCCGGCTCCTGGTTCCGGTGGCCCTCCGTCGGTGTTTTTCCGTGGAACTACCGACCATAATACACCTCAGATCACTACTATCCGCCTTGATGATTGCAATTATCTCTCATGGTCCCGTTCCATCACCCTGGCGCTCAAAATTCAGCGTCTCTCTGGCTATGTCACGGGCCAAATGAAGGAACCAGATCGGACTTCCCCCGACTGGCAGCAGTGGGAATATGAGAATTCCTTGGTTATGTCTAGGCTTACCAACTCAATGCAGGAGTCCATTGCCCGTAACTACCTCTTTCTTGACAATGCCGCCGATATTTGGCGTCGTGCGGAGTCTACTTACTCCCGCTGTGGCAGTGCTGCTCAGATATTTCAGTTGCGCTGCAGAATCAGCTTACTTCGACAGGGTGACCGACCTCCTTCCCCGTACTACTTGGAGTTCACACAGCTTTATCAAGAGTATGATCATTTTGACCCCCTTGTCTTTCTCAGTCCTATTGATGAGGCGATGGTTCAGACCAGGGATGATCGTAATCGCATCTTTGAATTCTTTCATGGCTTGCATCGTGACTCTGACCAGATCAGTGTTCAGATCATGGGACGACCTTCGATACCTTCTCTTCCTGAGGTCTTCAGCATAGTTTAGCAGGAGTTTGATCTTCGTCAGACCCTTCTCCCTGACTCGGTGCCAGAAGGATCTGCTCTGGCCGCTACCACACCCTCTCTTCTTGGTACTCGTCCATCCCGGGATCTCGGGCTGAAGAATCCTGATAATGATCATCTTCTATGTGATTATTGTGGCAAGACTCGCCACACTCGGGATACCTGCTTCAGGCTTCAGGGTTTCCCAAACCCCAGGGGAGGTGCTCCACCTCGTGGCGGTCGTGGTTATGGACGCTTCTCAGGTCGCCATGCTGCTCCGCCCCGTGCGGCCCATTTTACTGATGCTACTTTAGATGTCTCCCCTGGCTCCTTTGGTGCTGATGCTTCTGCCCCTCCTGGTGTTTTTACTGCAGATGAAATGTTGGCCCTCCGACGCATGATGCATGGAATGTCTACTGAGCCGTCTTCCTCAGCCTCGTCCTCCTACGCTCACACGGGACTACCAGGTGCCCACTCTGCTATTTCTCCGTCTTCCACTCAGTGGGTCATTGACTCTGGGGCCACGGATCATATGACCGGGTCCTCCACAGGCTTTGTTTCCTATATTCCTCTTTCTGGGCGTGATAAGGTGAGCATTGTCGATGGTTCCCTTGCCTCTATTGCTGGCAAGGGTACCATCCCCTGCTCATCGCTCACTTTGTCCTCTGTTCTTCATGTTCCCACCTTTACTCGTAATCTCCTTTCCATTAGTCATTTAACTAACTTCATGCATTGCTCTGTGACCTTCCTTCCCTTTTCTTGTGTTTTTCAGGACCTGACGACGGGGAAGGTGATTGGCTCTGGTAGCATGGTGGATGGACTATACGTCCTTGACTCTGGCGTTGTTCCTCGTACCACGACACTTCACTCCGGCACTACTCATCCTTTGTACTCCTGGCATTGTCGCCTAGGACACCCCTCTATCTTTGTTATGAATTGTTATTTCCTGCTTTGTCTACTGGTGTTTTTGATACTTTTGTGTGGGATGTCTATAGTCTAAACAAACATCATCGTACTTCATTTACGAATGTTTCGTTGTCTAGTTCTATCCCTTTTGCTGTTATTCATACTGATATCTGGGGCCCATGCCGTGTTCCCTCTATTTCTGGTTGCGAGTGGTTTGTTACTTTTATTGATTGTTTCTCCCGTACTACATGATTGTACTTGATACATCGTAAGTGTGATGTCTTCTCTGTTTTTCGCCATTTTCATAACATGGTCTCCACTCAATTTCAGTCCAAAATTAAAATCCTTCGCAGCGACAATGGCCGCGAATACATGGATTCGCAATTTGTGACCTATCTTGCCGATAACGACATCCTCCACCCAGTGTTGTAGATATCGGCCGACATGTCCGACATGTCGGCCGATATAAAGGTTTTGGGTGCAAACCGCAACGAAACCGATTTGTTTGACAAAAATATCGTTTTGTAAAAAAACGGCGATATATGCCGATATATCGATATATCTCTAACCCGATATTTCGGTTATTATATTTAATATATAAAAAAATAAAGTTCACGGGACGCATATTTTTCTACTTCACGAGTCGATTTCACGCATTCGTCATTTCTCGCTTTGCTCTAAATTTTACGGGAGAGTCGCTCTGGCGGAGTGGTCGATACTCGATAGCTCCTTCCCCGGTGACGAGGCAACAGATCGGCATCGCAGGCGAGGAGTAGACGACGACGCCGAGCTTTCTACGAATTGGCATCGCAGGCGAGGACACGAGGAGTCGATGCCGGGCTTTAGGGTTTTTGCTACTTCACTCCACTGTAAGCCCCCTTCTTCTTTCTTCTTTCTTCTTTTTTCTGCCACAATTGAGAGTTTTATTTGGAGTTATTATATTGATCAAGTCATAAGATTTAAAAGTTTTATTAAACTTGTGTTACTGTAAGATTCTTATTTATACTATAGTTAGGTTTCTTTTTTGCAATAACTAAGTTTATAACTTTCCTTGTGTAAATCTAAAGTGATTTTTGTTTCTCTTATATTAAGAAAAACTCTCCTCTAACTTTACATAATTACATGCGCTTCTCCTTTATCTGTCAAAATTATTTCAAAGAAAATGTTATAAATATTTATTTGTCTATACATTGCTATAGTTATTTGTCTGTATATTTTTACTTATTTGCAAAAAATATGTTTATAAATAATGTAATCTTTATTTAAATATTAAAATCTGATATTATAAAATATCTCCGATATATCCCCCGCAATCCGATATACGACATTTCAAACTCAAACCGACATGAACCCGACATCCGACATCTACAACCTTGCCTCCACCAGACTACATGTGCCTATTCCCCCGCACAAAATGGTGTTGCTGAGCGGAAAAATCGCCACCTTCTGGAGGTTGCTCGATGTCTCTTGTCCACCGTGCATCTCCCAAAATTCTATTGGGGAGATGTTGTTCTAACTGCTGCGTACCTCATCAATCGAATGCCCACGCGTGTCCTTGGGAAGTCTAACCCCCTTGATACCCTCTGGGTGTCCTCTACCCGGCTTCCTCCTAAGGTGTTTGACTGTGTTTGCTTTGTTCACATACACCAACCGCGCCCCTCCAAACTGGACCCTCGCGCTCTCAAGTGTCTTTATTGGTTACTCTCCTACGCAGAAAGGGTACAAATGTTTTCACCCACCTACCCGGAAAGTTTTTGTCAGTGTGGACGTCACATTCTGTGAATCTGAGTCCTACTACCCTCTCTCTGATTCCCCCTCTTTGGATGTTCCCTCCATCTCCCTGCCCGTACCTCCTCCGTATCCCTCACTTCAGGGGGAGACTCTACCAGTGGAAGTGAGTCCTTCTATCCCAGTGGTGGTGAGCTCCTCTCCTATATCTCCACCTTCCTCCATACCTTCACCCCCGATCTTGCAGGTATATACTCGGCGTATCACGAGACCAGACACATAAGTTCCTGCCATGCTACCAGAACAGTCAGTGGATCCTGATTCAAGGCCTTCCGATCTCCCGATTGCCCTTCGAAAAGGTATCCAGTCTTGTACTCGACATCCTCTATCAAATTATGTTTCTTATGCTTCTCTTTCTACCTCCTACAAGTCTTTTGTCTCTTCTCTTTCTACTGCCTATATACCTGTATCATGGCAACAGGCTCTAGCAATCCCTATGTGACGTGAGGCAATGGTTGAGGAAATGCAGGCTCTGGAGAAGAACCATACATGGGATTTAGTTCCTCTTCCCTATGGCAAGAAACTCGTTGGGTGCAAATGAGTGTTCTCGATGAAACAGAACCCGCAAGGAATTGTTGAAAGGTGTAAGGCGAGGCTGGTTGCAAGGGGTTATACTCAAACCCATGGCATCGACTATCAGGAGACGTTTGCCCCAGTGGCAAAAATGAATACAATCAGGGTCTTACTTTCTGTTGCCGCTTGTAAACATTGGGACCTATTACAGCTGGATGTGAAGAATGTCTTCCTCCATGGTGACTTGGAGGAAGAGGTTTATATGTCTACCCCTCCGGGTCTTACTCCGGTTGGTGCTGTAGGGAAAGTATGTAAAGTGTTAAAGGCTCTATATGAATTAAAGCAGTCCCCAAGAGCTTGGTTTGGCCGGTTTCACAAGGCCACAGTGTCATTTGGATACTATCAGAGCAATGCTGACTACACTCTGTTCATCAAACGGAGACTTGGAAAAATTACTGTTCTCATTGTGTATGTTGATGATATTGTCATAACAGGTGATGATGTTGAAGAAATTCAAAATCTGAAATAGAAGCTAGCTGGAGAGTTTGAGGTCAAGGACCTGGGAAAACTTAGGTATTTCTTGGGAATAGAGGTTGTTAGATCCAAGCAGGGGATCTTCATTGCTCAACAAAAGTACCCTTTAGATCTCCTTGAAAAAATGGGGATGAGCGGATGCAGACCGGCTGACACTCCGATTGAAGCAAATCACCGATTGGGGCGTGACGATGGTGAGGACATTGAAGATATCCCTGGGTTCCAAAGATTAGTGGGAAGATTGATATACTTGTCCCATACTCGCCCAGATATCTCATATGCCGTGAGTGTTGTGAGTCAGTACATGCATGCTCCTAAGACCCGACACATGGATGCTGCACACAGAATTCTACGGTATCTCAAGTCTTCACCAGGAAGGGGTATCCTGTTTACCCCAAACACCGGTCTGAAGGTTGAAGTCTACACTGATGCTGATTGGGCAGGGTCTGTGGACGATAGGCGGTCAACATCCGGATACTGTTCTCTCATTGGAGGCAACCTTGTTACTTGGAGGAACAAGAAACAACAAGTTGTGGCACGCTCCAGTGCTGAGGCCGAGTTCAGAGCCATGGCTCAGGGTGTCTGCAAAGTCTTATGGCTTCGGGCTTTGATGTGTGATCTTGGTCTTGCGGAGGATGGGCCCATCATGCTGTATTGTGACAATAAGTCTACCATCAGTATCGCACACAATCCCGTTCAACATGACCGGACGAAACATATCGAGGTGGATAGACACTTTATCAAGGAGAACATTGAGAAAGGGATTGTGTGTACTCCCTTTGTGCCCTCCAACAGGCAGCTAGAAGACATCCTCACCAAAGGATTAAGTGGGAACTTATTTGGCACGATTGTGGGCAAGTTGGGTATGATCAACATCACTCGCCCAACTTGAGGGGGAGTGTTAGACTATATTTATGTTATGTTAAATGTCGCCTTTATTTTTCCTTGTATTTCCTCTATATATAGAGGCTCCTATGTGTAAATGAGTAAGATTCATTCGGTGGTTTACATTTCAACAAACATTTTTAAATTTTTGTAGATGCATTCTACGAAGATGAATAAACTCGACAACAAAAGATTAAACAAAGTAGTATTTGTAAAGTTCAATGTTTTACTGAAGTCGAAATATTCACACATCTCGAGATTCATTGGCGGCTAATAATTTATATTCTTGACATAAGTGGATGGTGAATGTTGATCCTGGGGAGGATGAAAATAAAGATGATGAAGTCTTTCTTGAAGAGGGGTTGACATGACGTTAATTGTCAATATAGTTGATGCTGATCATGATGAAAGGAGGTCTCCAAGATTAGATACAATCAAAGAAGTGACAATTAGTTATCGAAGAAAGGGAAATGAAAAAATATCTGAAATGGACGAGACAGATCTAGAGGGTTCATCAGATGATGACCATATTCTATCTACTCTTCTAAATATAGATGTGTCTATAAGTGATGAAGAGAAAGGTATGTTTGAAATTTTATTTTTAAAATTTTGATGTCATAAAAATAATATATAGCTGCGAGTTTCTTAAAATGACTAGCTTTACAAATTTTCTATCATTAAAATATTGTATAATATTGTATGTTAAATGTTATATATAGTTTTTAATATTTAGAAGTTCAATAGCTTGTAAAGTAGTTAGTATTGAGGCATGTATAAAAAAATAACATTTAATTATATATATAATTAATTAAATATTAAAACTCAATATAAGAAATATCCTTGATATATAAAAAAAAGACATAAAAACCCAAATCGACGTGTCCTTGACATCCGACATCTGCAACCTTGCTTAGAAGTATGCATAGTTAAAATGTGCTAGTTTTCCCCTTAAAAGAAGAATTCCCAAGTTGGATATATCAACCATTCTTAAGGGTATTGAACTACATTTGGGCTCCTAATTATTTATTATAACAGTAGCTCCTTGAATAAGCCAGAATTTGTTTTGGTTGCGGTTAAGATGACTAGTTCGCAACAATTTATTAGCGTCTTAATTATAATTTGTTGCATTTTATTTTGTTTTGGTTTTTTTAAATTAATCCATTTTTGTGGACTTCACGTACATAATACTTTCTTTGTAACTCTATTTGGAGTCCTAGTTGGGTTACAGTATGACAAGCAAGAACTTAGATATTTTTCTCCCGTATAGGTTTTCCCACCTTCACTTTTAGGGTTAGTGTTGCGGAAATGAGAGTAGAACGATCCAAAAAGCAAAAAAATCAAAACATAGAAGACACATATTTCTATGGTTCACCTCAAGACGGGCTTCGCCCACAGGCAATAGTAGTCTGTTTTTCAGTAGATCAAAAATAGAGGCAGTTACAAAATAGTAGGTGGATTTAGATTTCTAAATGCCCTAACTCTAGAACGAGAAGGGGTTTATATAACACTCCTTACACTTTCAAAATACCCACATTTGGCATCTTCTCCTTCCTCGCCAATTCTTCTCTTTTACGATCCATGGATCGTAAAATTTGGTATCCTAGTTAATCTATCCATGCACATGCATACATCAATCAATATTGTGGGTAGTGTTCGTTAGATTAGTTTCCCGCTCTCCTCTGCAGTCAATCATCCAACAATCCATACCCCACCTTTCCACAAATGCAACCGAGCGTGGGCGTCCATCCTCATCAATCTTACTTGTTGTCTCCCTCCTCCCTAAACACAATTCAAAAAGATTCGAGCTCAGCGCACGCTCCCGGAGCCGATCAAATACTCCTCTCCAGGTGTACTCCACACATAGATGCCTACGAGCCGAATGAGCGTTCATCTACATGCGGATGCACAATCACCTCCTTCCTTTGGATTATAACCGGAGCGTGATCATCTCCTCCCTCTGGATTGGCAATCAACAACGCTTGAAGTCAGTCTGATGCAATCCTATCCTAAAAGGAGTTCGATTTCACAAGTTTATAACAAAAGATTGACAAGCGTAGAGAAACAAGGATCTAACCAGGATGGATTGCAACAAGAATCAATAACTCTCACACAACTTGCCGTAAGGACAAACAAGATTAAAAAGGGGATTGAAAGTCCCTCTACTATGAAACGTCTAACAGTAAAAAGAAGAACAAAAATGAGTATCAACCACAATATACTCCTCCGTTACTCTACCAACTACTATTTATAAGCATCCATAGTTGTGAATTTACAAAAATACCCTTTAACTAATAATTCAAACAACAAAAAACAACATTTTATTCTTTCCCGCCAAACTTCAACTCTGCAGTCTCTTGGCGGCAACCCAACTGTCATTTGAAAATTCAAATCCTGGTCGTTAAGGTATTTTGGATGCATCAATACTCCCTCTTCCAGATGTTCCTTCACCTTAAAGAACAAAATCAGGGTAGTGTTGTCTTAAGAATTAGAGATCCTCCCAAGTTGCTTCAGCTACTGTGTCATTACACCATTGCACAAGCAATTGAGTGATTACTTTGCCATTTTTGGAGGCAATGCGGCAGTTCAAAATGGTTAAAAGTTCCACCATTAAATTCCCTTTTACGTTAATTGTCGTGCTTTGGTGTCACACCTTTATGTTCTTGCAGCTGCGATATATTGAAGGTGAGATGTATTTTGTAGTCTTCGGGAAGATCCAAGCGGCATACGATAGTCTCAATTTTTCTATCACTTGAAATGGACCAAAGAATTTTGGCGACAATTTATGAAATCTATGATATCAAAGACTAGTTTGTTTTATGGTTGTATGCGGTCGTAAGCCCAGGAGCCAAATTCTAAGGTCCTTTCTCTTCATTTCTGGTGCACCGGCACTCGCAAGCTATTTTGGGCCTGCGACAAGCTGTATTTCAAGATGGAGATCACTTTTTCCCGAGCCTCCTGAGATCAACCTACCTCTTCCATGTTGGCAACCCTAGATATATATAGGGTGAGTGTAATGTGGGCTCTTGTCCGAACATAACTTCATAGAGAACCATTTTAATGGCTATGCGGAAGGTCATGTTGTACTTCCTTTTCGCTAATGATAACCAACTAGCCCAGCTTCTCGGCTTCTCAAAACACATGCACCGTAAATAATTCTCGACGCAGTGGTTCACCATCTCGGTTTGACCATCTGTTTGAGGGTGGTAAGATGTGTAAAGTTTCAGTTGAACTTGCATGATGCCAAACAACTCTTACTAGAATTGACTAATAAAATTGGGGTCACGATCATTGACAATCAATTTCAGCAGCCCATGTAAGTGAAATATAGAATCTAAAAAATCTGAGCGATACTTTCAGTGGTGTAGGTGTGAAGGGATGGTCAAAAAATGAACTTTCTTAGTCAGCCGGTCAACCACTACCAAAATAGTTGATTTGTCATTACTCTTTGGAAGCCCTTCAATGAAGTTGCGAGATATTTCTTGCCAAATCCTGATTGTTAAAGTATTAGAAGATAATGGTTGCAACAAGCCCATAGGTTTTTGATTGTCGGGTTCGCGTTTCTGACAAATGAACCATTGTTGAATGTAGGCATGCACGTAAGGTTTCATTTTTCTCCAAAAGAACACTCTCTTCTAATGACGGTAAGTAGTTGTAACACTGGAGTGCCCACCCAAAGCTCCATTATGATACAACTCCAACAACTTTGTTTTAATTAGGTCTTCGTTACCAACTACTAACTTGTCCTTCCGCTTAAGCAACCCAACCCATTGCTTCATTGGTAGTTAGATTTACTAAGTCCATTGTTTTTTTTCTCCGCTAAGATTTTTGTATGTACATGTTCTAACTCCACAACTCCTTAATTTGTTGTAAATGTCAGAAGTGATAATGAACATCACATGCAATTCACCAGCTGCAGTTTCATACCCCCGGGACAAGACATCGACACCCACATTTTATTTCGCCTTCTTATATTGAATTGTATAATCATCATATCCCAAGTCCCAAGAACCTGACAGTGTATCTTTGTTGAGCCGGAGTTGCGATTTTTTGTTATTGCAGGAATTTCATGTTTAGATGGCCGGTTTTAATCACAAACGACATCCAATCAGATAATGCCATCATTTTTGGACTACCATTGCAATTGCCAATAATTCATTTCATATGCTGTGAGAAGGGAGTTCTTCTTACCCAATACCTTTACTAATATACTGGATGGGCAACCCTTACAGTAAGAAATCTCCCACTCCAGCTTCAGAGGGGTCTGTTTCCACAACCACAACAAAGGCCTTGTGGAAATCAAGTTAACTCAATACTGGGGGTTGAGACACAACTTTCTTCAGTTGATCAAACACGACATCCGCCTCCTTATTACATTTGAACTGCTCCAGCTTCAATAATTATGTTAAGGGCTTAAGCTATATATCCATAGCCTTGAATGAATCGATGGTAGTAGCCCGGCAAACTCAGGAATCCTCTCAGTTACTTTAACATTGTTGGTGTTGGCTAATCCAACCTGGCTGTGATTTTGAGGGGATCAGTGACAATCTCTTTGCTTAAGATAACATGGCTCAAGTAATGTATTTGTTGCAAACCAAAGTTGCATTTGTTGCGTTTGAGGAACATCCAGTGTTGTCAAGATGTCTTGCCACAAGTTGTTGAAAAATCAAAGGTCCTTGGGTTTGTGCTTGTTGTGCAATTGGCACCGGCCCGCGAGTACGGAACTCGTCGCGGACAATAGCAACGGAAGCAAAATAATGAGCAAATAGTGGCGCGCACCAAACAATCACAGAACGAAATTCCAAAACACCACAAACACAAGAGATTTACGTGGTTCGGAGTTAAGCTCCTACATCCACGGGGAGAGCGCGCCGGATCCACTAAACGAAAAATTATCTGATTACAACACAGCCACTCAACGATCCTCAACGGATCGACACTAACCTAGTATAGGAAAAACAAGAACAACAAAGAAAAGATGAGGGAAGAAAACTCCCCTAGGCACTGCTGTCCTCCGCCTCTGATCGGTGTCGCAGCCCCCTTTATCTCCCCTAGACGTCGCCGGAGAAGAAGGGAACGCCTCTGCCGATCTTGCCGCTGCCGGAGCAGAAGCTCGCCGTCGCTGGATCTTGATCCCTGATGTCGCCGGAGAAGAAACCACCTCTGCCCAATCTTGCCACCGCCGGATCCCAAGGATGGCCGGACCTATGTAGCCCTAGATCGGGCCGATCTCTCGCTGTCGCTGTCGCCGGAGAAGAAGCCCTAGTACGGGCTAGCCGCTGCGCCGCTGTCGCCGGAGAAGAAGAAGGAAACACTGCCCAAGATCTGGCCCTTGCCGGCGCTCGGGATCTCCAAGATCGCCGGATATCGCCCGATCGGAGATGTCGCCGCCGATGTCGCTGCCAGATCTTCTTCCGAAACCGCTGCTCCTCCTTCACGCGATGAAAAACGCCGGATGCCGCCGCTCGATCGCTGTCCTGGATTTCTCCCGATGGCGCCGCCTTTCGCTCGTTCTGCTTTCTCCCGATGGCTCCAATGGATTAGGTTAGAAAATGATGATAGATCGGATTGGACCTGAGCAAGTTATATATATATATATATATATATATATATATATATATATATATATATATATATATATATATCAAGACAAAAAGACTGAACCGGTCCAGCTGGACCGGTCCGGTTCGGATTGAGCATCAAAACAACAATCTCCACCTTGATGCTCCACAAACACAAATACCGCCTATAACACACAGACCCCTACTGGCGACTACAAGCCCCCTCTCCCTGGGGCCGGCACGATCAGCATGAGCCGATATGAGCCAAGTCCAAGCAATGCTTGAACTTGATTCCGGTCAGAGGCTTGGTCAACATATCCGCTATGTTATCCTCTGTCGGGACTTTCAGCAACTGAATGTCCCCACCACCGACAAACTCCCTCAACTTGTGATAACGAACGTCAATGTGCTTGGTCCTTGCGTGGTAGACCGGGTCTTTCGCAAGACAGATAGCACTCTGACTATCACAATGAAGCTTCACAGCCTCCTGAGAAACCTGCAGCTCTGCGGTGAGACCCTTGAGCCAAATGGCTTCCTTCGCGGCCTCCACCGCAGCGATATACTCCGCCTCTGTAGTGGACAAGGCGACTATATCCTGCAAAGTAGCCTTCCAGCTTATGGGACCTCCACCTAAAAGGAAAATGTATCCTGTCGTGGATCTCCTTCTATCTAGGTCACCCGCGTAGTCGGAATCTACATAGCCCTCTAACACACCCGCAACGTCACTCTTCCTGAAGAGTAATCCGACGTTGGGTGTCCCGTTCAGATATCGCAAAATCCATTTGACAGCTTCCCAATGCTGTCGCCCTGGATTTGCCATATATCTGCTCACGACGCTCACTGCCTGAGCGATGTCTGGTCTAGTGCAGATCATCGCATACATCAGGCACCCCACCGCATTCGCATACGGTACACTCAGCATCTCATGTCGTCCCTTCTCAGTGGTAGGGCACTGAATGGATGATAACCGAAAATGCTGTCCCAAGGGGGTTGAGACAGCCTTGGAGTCACTCATACTGAATTTCTCCAATACCTTCTTAATATACCCAGTTTGAGATAGCCAAAGCATGCCGCGCTCTCTGTCTCAACGAATCTCCATCCCAAGGATCTTCTGCGCATGCCCGAGATCTGTCATCTCGAACTCCGAGCGCAGCTTCTCCTTCAATAAGGAGATCTCCTGCGCTGATTTGCACGCGATTAACATGTCATCGACGTACAACATCAGAATTAAGATATCCCCATTCGCCAGGAATCTAAAATACACACAAGTGTCGTACTGACTCCTAGTGAACCTCAATGAAGCCATGAAGACATCGAACCTCCGGTTCCACATCCTCGGTGATTGCTTCAAGCCGTAGAGAGATGCTCTAAGCTTGCACACCTTCTTTTCATTGCCGGGTTTCACAAACCCCTCAGGCTGCAATATATAGATCACCTCATCTAGGACACCGTGAAGAAATGCAGTCTTCACATCCAATTGCTCCAACTCCATATCGTGGAGTACCACTAAGGCGAGCAAAAACCTAATGGAGCAATGCTTTACGACAGGCGAAAAAATCTCATCGAAATCTATGCCTTTCTTTTGCGCAAAGCCTTTCGCGACGAACCTGGCCTTGTATCTCCAGGGGTCCTTCCCGGAAGTAGACTCCTTCTTCCGGAATACCCATTTGGAGCTAATCGCCTTAGCTCCTTTTGGGAGATACATCAGCTCCCAAGTTCTATTCTTGTGGAGAGACTCGATCTCTTCCTCCATGGCCGCCATCCACTGAGAGCTTTCCTTGCTCTCGATGGCTTCCTTGTAGGATCTAGGGTCGGAGGAGATAATCTGGAAAGCGTATGCTACAGAATCCTGTAGCCTGAGAGGCACTCTGACCTCTCGCCTAGCCCTTCCCCTGGCAATCGTATACGGCTCCTCCTGAGCGGGTTGTACAGTGTCTGATCCATCAGATTCGGATGAATCATCCTGATGGTCAGTCCTGCTAGTACCCTCATGCTCCACTCCCCGATCTGCAGCTCTGCTACTACTCTCGAGCTCCACCTCCACTGGTGGACTCGGAGTCTCCTCCACCTCCTTCGCTTGGGGCTGAGACTTCTTCAATATAGAAGCCTCATCAAACACCACATCGCGCCGCACTTCAGTCTTTTTGGTCTTGGGATTCCACAACTTGAATCCTTTGGTGTCGGTCTTTCGACCCAAGTAAATGCACTTCCTAGACTTAGCATCAAGCTTCGTCCGCTCTGTGTCCGGCATCAGGGTGTATACAGGACAACCGAAGATATAAATGTCAGAATACGTGACTGGCGTACTGACCATACTTCCTGTGGGCACTTTAAATCCAGTGACATCGATGGGGATAGATTCACTAGATACCGTGCAGTGCTCACCGCCTCAGCCCAGAAGGGCTTGGGTAGGTCTGCGTATAGACGCATGCACCTAGCCCTCTGTAGAAGCGTCCTATTCATCCTTTTGGCGACGCCGTTCTGCTGTGGCGTGCCAGGGATGGTGAAGTGCCTAGTGATACCCTCCTGATCACAATACCCATGAAACTCCGATGATGTGTATTCGCCACCGTTGTCGGATCTCAGATACTTCACCCTCTTCCCCGTCTGATTCTCCACCAGGGTCTTCCAGATCTTGAACTTCTCAAATACTTCGGATTTTTGTTTGAGGAAGTAGATCCAAACCTTCCTGGAGTAATCATCGATGAACGTCACGAAATAACTCGTGCCTCCAAGTGACGGCACAGGGGCTGGCCCCCATACATCCGAGTGAATATACTTGAGGACGTCCTTACTGCGCCGACTCGATGTCATAAACTTGACCTTGTGCTGCTTTCCAAGAACGCAGGTCTCACAAAAGTCAAGTCTGCATGTTTTGACTCCCTTCAGGAGTCCTCTCCTATGCAGCTCTACAAGACCTCTCTCACTCATGTGACCAAGCCTAGCATGCCACAGCGCAGAGGTATCCTCATCAGACATCGCGACAACGGCCGCATCACCAGCTATCGTGGTGCCTATCAACCTATAAAGCGTATCAGTACGCTCCCCCTTCATGACTACTAGCGCGCCTCTCTTCACCCTGATAAATCCTCCCTCGCCGGTATAGGAATACCCGACTGCCTCTAAGGTACCTAAGGAGATCAAGCTCTTCCTTAGGTCAGGCACATACCTCACATCGGCGAGTGTCCGAATCGCTCCATCAAACATTCTGATCCGTATAGTCCCGATCCCCAGTCCTGCACTCAGAGTTATTTCCCATCAGGACCCGACCGCCATCGCACTCTCTGAAAGTGGTAAACCACTCTCTACGTGGGCACATGTGGTATGAACACTCAGTGTCCATGATCCAGTCGTCCGTGATCTCATGACTCTGTGACACGTGCAAAACATCTGCATCGCTATCGTACCCGGCTGCTATAGCGGCCTGCTGAGGCTCAGGTGCTTTCCCCTTGAGTTTCCTCTTAGGGCAGTTCACCTTCCAATGCCCCTCCTCCTTGCAGAAGTGACATTTATTGTTCTTGCCTCGGGACTTCGATCTGGGTCGAGAGTCCTTCGTGCCTCGCTCCTTCGATCTCCCTCGGGATGGGTCTCTGCTCTTCACGAGCAGACCCTCGCTCGCCCTCAATCCAGAACCACTCCTCTTCTCATTTGATAGAAGCATCGTCACTACTTCCTCCATCTTAAGGGTATCCTTTCCATACAGAATGGTGGTGACTAAATGATCGAACGGTCTCGGGAGTGAGGACAAGAGGAGAAGAGCCTGGTCTTCCTCCTCGACCTTCACATCCATACTCCGCAGCTGGGATACCAGCTTGTTGAACACATTCATATGGTCCAACAACTGCGTTCCCTCGGACATCCTCAAGCTATACAGTTGTTTCTTAACATATAGCTTATTCGTAAGCGATTTGGACATATAAAGTTCTTCGAGCCTTTTCCATAGATCCGCGGTAGTCTGCGCCTCGACTACATTGTACATGACCTCATCTGCCAAGCACAATTGTATGGTGCTGATGGCCTTGAGATCCAGCTCATCCCACTCGTCATCGTCCTTCACCTTGACCTTCTCCTGTCCAAGGAGTGCCTTGTGAATTCCCTGCTGCACGATTACGGCCTTTATGCGCTTTTGCCAAAGGCCGAAATCAATCTTGCCATCGTATTTTGGAATCTCGAATTTGGCCGCCATTGAATTTGCTCACTGGTCCGAAGAACGAACCTGGCTCTGATACCAATTGTTGTGCAATTGGCACCGGCCCGCGAGTACGGAACTCGTCGCGGACAATAGCAACAGAAGCAAAATAATGAGCAAATAATGACGCGCACCAAACAATCATAGAACGAAATTCCAAAACACCACAAACACAAGAGATTTACGTGGTTCGGAGTTAAGCTCCTACATCCACGGGGAGAGCGCGCCGGATCCACTAAACGAAAAATTATCCGATTACAACACAACCACTCAACGATCCTCAACGGATCGACACTAACCTAGTATAGGAAAAACAAGAACAACAAAGAAAAGATGAGGGAAGAAAACTCCCCTAGGCACTGCTGTCCTCTGCCTCTGATCGGTGTCGCAGCCCCCTTTATCTCCCCTAGACATCGCCGGAGAAGAAGGGAACGCCTCTGCCGATCTTGCCGCTGCCGGAGCAGAAGCTCGCCGTCGCTGGATCTTGATCCCTGATGTCGCCGGAGAAGAAACCGCCTCTGCCCAATCTTGCCACCGCCGGATCCCAAGGATGGCCGGACCTATGTAGCCCTAGATCGGGCCGATCTCTCGCTGTCGCTGTCGCCAGAGAAGAAGCCCTAGTACGGGCTAGCCGCTGCGCCGCTGTCGCCGGAGAAGAAGAAGGAAACACTGCCCAAGATCTGGCCCTTGCCGGCGCTCGGGATCTCCAAGATCGCCGGATATCGCCCGATCGGAGATGTCGCCGCCGATGTCGCTGCCAGATCTTCTTCCGAAACCGCTGCTCCTCCTTCGCGCGATGAAAAACGCCGGATGCCGCCGCTCGATCGCTGTCCTGGATTTCTCCCGATGGCGCCGCCTTTCGCTCGTTCTGCTTTCTCCCGATGGCTCCAATGGATTAGGTTAGAAAATGATGATAGATCGGATTGGACCTGAGCAAGTTATATATATATATATATATATAGCAAGACAAAAAACTGAACCGGTCCAGCTGGACCGGTCCGGTTCGGATTGAGCATCAAAACAACATGTGCTGTGCACTCAAACTTAACCTTTCGAAGTTTACGATCGGGTTGAGTGGACTTTTCTGCACGGGTTTTAGTTTGCTTGGGTCTGCATGACAATTTCATCACTCTTATCATGTGTTACATTTCTTTGGCCCAATATTCTTTCATTGTTTTAATGGGGAGATGTTTGGAAACCTTATTCATGTCGCGGGCTTAGACAAGGCGACCCACTCTCCCTATATTTGTTTTGCGCCGAGCAGCGGGGTCGGTTAGGGGAGTGTCAATTTGCCCCTTGGCTCCACGAATCTCTCATTTGTTATTTACGTGCGACATGTTTATTTTTACCAAGGCCGAGGTACGAGTGGCCTTGGCCATCTCGGAGATATTGCACTTTTCCCCCGAACATCGGTCCTTGTGGATAACCGCTAAAATTCAAATGTGTTTTTAGGAGTGTCACACCCGAGGTGGTCACTGGGGATAATTTAGATATTTTGTGGGTTGACCAGTGTGAGCTGTGTGATTTATATTTGGAGGTGTCGGCTTAGGTTGTCCGCTCTCCGATTTTGCTTCAAGTATATTAAGGATAAATTGTGGAAATGGATACAAGGATGGAAGGTTAAGCTTCTTTGGTTGGAGGGGCACAAAATTCTAATTGTGGTGGTATTGACGGCCATCCCTACCTTCTTTATGAGCTGCTTTTGGATCCCACTAAATTTAATTAAGGAGATGGACTCATTGCTTGCTTCCTTTTTGTGGGATGGGAGTGGCCATCATGACTCTTGATGGAAGTCTTGACGCTCTTTGTGCAAGGCGAAATCAGTGTGGGGGTATGGGGTCTTGATGTCTTGAGGCCTTCAATTATGCTCTTGTGGCAAAACAAGTTTAGCGACTTCTGACGAGGCCGAATTCTTTGGCGGGTCAGATGTACCTAGCTCCCTACTACCCGAATGGGAATATTTCACGGCAACTTTGGGGAGTCGGCTGGCTTATTGTTGGAGAAGTTTTTCCACTCCCTGGCTCTGATTGTGGAGGGTTGAAGCATGTCGGTTTGCTTGGGGATGAGTATGCCTAGGCCAACTTATTTCAAGATCGCGTCACCCTGTGTTGGGCCATAGTGGCTTTGTGGGTTGTTTCAGCCTGGCCGACAGGAGTGGGATCCGGGTATGCTCTGAAGCTTGTTTGATGAGTGATGTGTTGGCCATTCTATTTTCCTCTAGGGCGGTGTGTTTTACCAAATGCCTGGGTTCAACAATATTCCCCTAATGGCCTCTCTCCAGTAAGAGTACATATCATTTGGCACTTCACTTGCTTCTTTTGAGAGATTCTTCTTCGTCTTTGCCTGTCTTGGAATTTCATCTCATCTGGAGTGTTGAAACCGGAATCCGGCCTCTTGTGGAGTTCGACCCTTGGGGAAGGGGTGGTCTCGCGCCTACTTTGCTCCTGCAAGAAAAACAACGAAGAAGACAAGAAGAAACAGACCCAAGGGCTCGGCAGGGAGGTCCCACCACAAACCCGTAAGATCTCTGAGCGCTTCCCCTCCTTAGCCAGAAGCCGAGCTAAGGCACCTCAGAGAATACTTGAAAACGAGAGTAAGGGGGCACTTAAAGCGTGTCCTCTGAGGTACCCCTTGAGTCTTATTTATAGTTTTTTGGAATCTGAACTGCCAATAACCAAAAGAACTGACCTGAAAATACCAAAAAGCCCTTGGTTGGGTCTGCCAACAGCCAAACTCCGCTGTTCTAAGTAGTTATGCGCAGTCCAACCTGGTCTGCCAACAGCGTGGCTCCGCCGTTCTGAGGGGCTATTCGCACCCCTGGGGAGTCGGCTCGCCTCCAATCCTCCTCCGCGGGAGGCGGGCACGACCTGGCTCCAGCCGCCCGCTTGTTCTCCCTGTGCGAGTACTGTGCTGAGCTGGCAGAGAATCTTCTGGTGGTGCCCCACTGTCCGGCTATAAATATACCGCTGAGCCCGGGGGGGGGGGGGGGGGGCTCCCCAGATCCCCTCATTTTCCTTGAACAGACTTCAGTTTCTCGATGCCGGTCAGCGAAGAGGTGCGAGCTCGCCTGGCGGCAGCGGGCCAAAAGACTCGGGAGGAGGCCCTCGAGGCCGCCCCTTGGCTAGCACGTGGGTCTCCCGGCCCTCTCTTTAGGCCGGCGAAGGGAAAGATTGTTAGGCGGTCTCCGGCAGGTGACTGTCCGGGCTCCAGCTCGGCGGGTGTTGAGGTCGTCCCTGGGGTACGTGACCTTCTTCGGCTTATCGCTGTACCTCTGATCTTTTGTCTTGCAGGCAATTCCTTGTGAAGAGGTGGGGAACGAGGGAAAGGATCGCCCCCCTCCCTTGTCGTCTGAGAGGGTTGCTAGTCCCCCAGGTCTGGACCGCCCACCTCCGGAAACCCCTCGCCCGCCGGCTCCCCACGGACTGGGAAAATCTCTTGAGGCCCTCGAGGGAGAAGCCTTTCAGGGTCGGTCGGGCTCCTCTCGCCCATCCATCGGCGCGGACGACGTGCCAACCCCTGGTAAGCTAGTACTCACCGTTGGCTTTGTCCTCGCTCGCTCCTTCTGAATCGTCCTTTTGTAGGCTACAACATGGTCTCCTCCGAAACTGAGACGAGCGAAGGGTATTCGCCTCCGCCCGACGTGGACAGCGTTTCTGATTACCTGGGCGACCCGACCGATGCGGTGGGGATGAAGAGGCAGGTGACGCGGCTGTTTCAGAAACACACGTTGCTGCTTCAGGAGATCGTGAAGAGGGTCGATCAAGACAAAGCCGACACCGCGGCCCGGCTCGCGGCCTTGGAGGGACCCCCGCGCGCAGTAGAAGACGACGATGTCACTTCACCGAGCGTGCACATTACGCGAGTCGAGGAGCGTCTTAGGAGCGCCACGGAGCAAGTCGGCCTGGCTGAGCGGTAGCTGGTGGCGGTTCGCGATTACCACTATCCTCGCGTGCCGCCGCGAACGGGAACGAAGCGGCGGGGCAGGTGGCAGTGGATCGAGTACTGATCCAGCCTTTTTCCCCCGCTCGCGGGATATCGCGGAGTTTCTACCATTTCAAGGCTATCCTGTATTTGTAACGATTTGCAACTCTTTCTGCCCGCCTATGAGCCTAGTTTTTCGTCGCTGATGCATGTTGAAATCACCACGTTGTTGCTTTTGTTCTCTGTGGGGAGGGACAGGGGAGAGATTCGTTCTGCCTGACCTGCCGATCGGGGCGGGGGCGAGCCGAGGGGCTCGCCAGCCGGATGTCTCCCGGCTCGCGCGGAATCCCGGACAGGTGCGGGCCGAGAGTCGCCCGCTCAAGTTTTGCGCGGACACGGCCGGGCGAGAACCACGCCTGACTGGCCTCGGCGGCGCGGCCGCGCGCCGTGAAGTCGAAACGTCAGGCTGATTTTTGCTATCTGCACCCCCTCTTTCGGCGGGAAGTTTCCCGCCCTTTCTCTTTCCCTATAAATAGGCCTTGCCGGCCCTTATTCCCTCACCGATTCAAAACGCTCTCTCGCTTCCTGTTCCCCGCGAAGTACGGCTCGTGCTCGCCTTCTGGATCTGTCTCGCACGTTCGGCGGCGATTCAGTGGGAATGGGCGGAGGCGGCGGCGACGTGGACGGACGAAGTAAGTGCGCCTGGACCTTCTCAGAGCACGATTTTCCTCACGCCGTCATCTCGGAACACGAGTACCTGGATGCTCTTGGCGACCACGTTCCGCCGGGCTTTTCTGCGAGACGGCCCGAGGATAGAGAAAAGATCAACGATTTATCCGGGGACGAGCTCGCCATCCCCCTAGCTCACTTTGAGGTGGTCCTGCGACTTCCCCTGTGGCCCGAGGTACGCCAGGTGCTGAAGTATTTCGGGGTCGTCCTAGGTCAGATGACCCCGAACTCCATAGCCGTTATGGTGGGGTTCGCCTGCTTTCTGCGAGAGGAGCGAGTCGAGTTCAGCCTCGCCGTTTTCCGGAAACTATTCTCCTTCCGGGCGAACCGGGACGGGACCGCCTACTTCTCCAGCGCCCACCTCAAGGTGCGGGAGACAGTAAATAAGAGTCATAACTGGCTCAAAAAGTTCCTGTTCGTTAAAGGGGATTTCGGCAACGTCCCCTTCTCGCCGGTGCAGCTCAACGAGGCGAGCTACCGTCCGCCCAGCCTAGGGGGCCATGAGGCCGACTTGTGCGGGTTCTTCGCCGGGAAGAATTTCGAGGTCGCGTACCTGCGCCGCCATCTTGACGACCTCGCCGCCGTCCCGCCAGGGGGAGGTTTGCCACTCGCCGCTGTTCTGCCTTACCCCCTTTTTTCCTTTATCTCACCCCTTCTCCTTGGCAGGCGAGCGCGACATCCCTCTTCACCCCCCTACGAGAGCGCTCGGGTCGCTCCCGGGGTTCTCGCTCGAGCTCAGGCTGCGGATGCCGCTCAGCGTGACCCCCCGTCGGTCCCGGCCAAGAAGCGGCCGGGTGGCGGACAGCCCACCCCTCCGCTGAAGGTGGCGAAGACCGCGGGTCAGCAACCCGCTGCGAGCCAAAGGAAAGGCAAGGCCCCTGCGGGCCTTCCGGCCGAGGGCCCTTCGCCCCCGCTGGTTGCTTCGACCAGCGATACCCCGGACAGGGCGGCGGGCACCTCCGCGCCGCCGGACGGGTCTCAAGCTGCTGCGAAGCCGGTGCCGAGGGGTCACCGCAACTTTGGCTACGACGAGAGATATCTGGACGAGCTCGGCGCCCCGCTCCTGTCGTGGGACAAGGAGTCAAATCGCGCCGCGATCTCGACCTTGTTGCCGAGTTGGCTAGAGCAGGACACCATCGGCGGGGAGGCCTACAACTTCTCGTTCGGCCTTTACTCGCGAGAGGACGCCGCTATTTATGACAAAGAGGCGTCGCGAGTGCTGGTTCACGAGAGCGCGCGGGCCCAGCTGCGCGGCCTGGAGTTGGCTCACATGGTGGGGAGGCGTTGCACCCAGCTGGAGCGGAACGCCACCTCCCTGAAGAAGCTGGCGGACGAGAGGGAGGAGGCCCAAAAGCTTGCTCAGGAAGACGCGATCCTTCAGAGGAGGCGGGCCGACGCGGCAGAGGAGTCCCTCGCGCAGTACCTGGGCGGGGTGGTATGTGCTCGCCCTCGACAACCGCCCTTTCTCGCGAATCCACCTTATAACTTTCTTTTCCTCTTTTCAGGATGCCGCGACGGCTAGTCGGATGGGTGCTGAGATCGCCACCCTTGGTCAGGACAAGTCGGTGTTGGAGGCGCGGGTACGCGAGCTGGAGGCCGCCGCCGCTGTCCCTCCTCCAGACAGCAGGGTCTGTCCGCTCGAACACTTCCCCGACTACGACTTGGAGGTGCTGATGCAAAAGAACGCCGCCAGCGCCGCGAAGTACACGATGCAAATGCTGCGACGCGCGGATCTCCTCAAGAGCGAGGCGGCGGAACTCTCGGCGGAAGACGTGGTGCCGGCGCTATTCCTTCCCATGTCGTACCCTGGGGACAAATCCTTCCAGCCCATTTAGGACTCCTCGCCCCGGATCTCGCGTCTCCCCCGCTTTTTTGACATTTGTTTTTTAGATGTATATATCATGCACGTTTAGCTGTTTTGAGACGCACGCGCGAGCTGTGCCTAGACTTCGTGATTTTTATTTACTATTGCTTTTATAAATGCTTTCTCGCCTGCCTCTGTATATTTGCTATTACCGCGCAGGGTGGCCTGCCTCTGCGGCCCAGCCCTGATGAGGCGGCTGCTCGCCCGCCAAGCGAGGCGAGCCGGCTCGTCCTTTGTCTGTATTGCCAAATTTCTTGCGGATTCTCGCCTCCATTCGGCCGCCTTCCCTGGGGCTGGGGGGCTATGTTAGACCCCCCCCCCCCCCCCTTTTTGGTTAGCTTTTGTGATTCTGATCTGCTATTAACGCCATTCGAGTAGTTCCCGGCCTGGCCGGCTAGGTGGGAGCCCGACAGCGTGATTCGTTCTGGGTCGCAAATCATTGCCATCGAGTGACTTCCGGCCCTGCCAGCTAGGTGAGAGCCTGGCAGCGGGATCTTCTCGAGGCTAGGGATGACACCGAGTGGCTTCCGGCCCTGCCAGCTAGGTGAGAGCCTGGCAGCGGGATCTTCTCGGGGTCCAAACACATTCCATCGAGTGACTTCCGGCCCTGCCAGCTAGGTGAGAGCCTGACAGCGGGATCTTCTCGAGGCTAGGGATGACACCGAGTGACTTCCGGCCCTGCCAGCTAGGTGGAAGCCTGGCAGCGGGATCTTCTCGGGGTCCAATCACATTCCATCGAGTGACTTCCGGCCCTGCCAGCTAGGTGAGAGCCTGGCAGCGGGATCTTCTCGAGGCTAGGGATGACACCGAGTGACTTCCGGCCATGCCAGCTTGGTGGGAGCCTGGCAGCGGGATCTTCTCGGGGTCCAAACACATTCCATCGAGTGACTTCCGGCCCTGCCAGCTATGTGAGAGCCTGGCAGCTGGATCTTCTCGAGGCTAGGGATGACACCGAGTGACTTCCGGCCCTGCCAGCTAGGTGGGAGCCTGGCAGCGGGATCTTCCCGGGGTCCAAACACATTCCATCGAGTGACTTCCGGCCCTGCCAGCTAGGTGAGAGCCTGACAGCGGGATCTTCTCGAGGCTAGGGATGACACCGAGTGACTTCCGGCCCTGCCAGCTAGGTGGGAGCCTGGCAGCGGGATCTTCTTGGGGTCAAAACACATTCCATCGAGTGACTTCCGGCCCTGCCAGCTAGGTGAGAGCCTGGCAGCGGGATCTTCTCGAGGCTAGGGATGACACCGAGTGACTTCCGGCCCTGCCAGCTAGGTGGGAGCCTGGCAGCGGGATCTTCTCGGGGTCTAAACACATTCCAATTCTCTATGCTAGCTGGCTACGGCAATACTGGGGGGGGGGGGGGGGAAAGGAATTCATTATAACCAACGTGTTGCTTACAGGTGCTTAGGGAAAAAATCTTTTCAGGTCGTCTCCACTCCAGGTGAGACTCAGGGTCTCGCCCTCTACATTTTGGAGCTGATAGCCCCCTGACTTTAAAGCTTTCTTCACAATAAACGGTCCCTCCCAGCTGGGGTTGAGCTTCCCTACGGACGCTGACCTCCCTGCCGCGTCCACCTTCTTCAGCACCAGGTCTCCTTCCGCGAACTGCTTGACCCTGACATGCTTGTCAAAGTATTTTGCCATCCTCCTTTTTACCTCCTCCTGTCGGATGGCCGAAAGGTCCCTCTATTCTTCCACCATGTCAAGGGAGAGTCTCAGCTCCCCCTCGTTCTCGGCTCGCCATTCCTCTCGGCCCTCCCTGGCCGCCCCGACTCGCGGCGTTTGGACTTCAAATTCTATGGGGAGCACCGCCTCGCACCCATGGGAGAGCTTGAAGGGGGTCTCCCCCGTAGCCGTGTTAGGGGTGGTTCTTAGGGCCCAAAGAACTGTGGGGAGCTGCTCTACCCAGCTCCCCCTCAAATTCTCCACCTTTTTCTTGAGGAGATTGACGATGATCTTGTTCGCGGCCTCCACCTGCCCGTTGCTCCTGGGGTGGTGGACCAAGGCGAACCTGAGGTCGATTTCAAGCTGCTCGCAGAAGCTGGTGAACTCGGCACTGGCGAACTGGGGTCCATTGTCGGTGACGATGGCCTGGGGCAGCCCATGGCGACAGATGATCAACCCCCAAACAAAGTTTCTGATCACTTGGGAGGTCACCTTGGCCAACGCCTTCACCTCCATCCACTTCGAGAAGTAGTCGATCATCACTAGGAGGAACCTTCTCTGACCGCTGGCCTGGGGAAACGGTCCAACCAAATCCATTTCCCAGATTGCAAAGGGCCAGGGGGCCGTGATACTCTTGAGTTGTTGGGTCGGCTGTAGCTGGAGGGGGGCAAACAGCTGACACTTATGACATCTCCTTGCGAACTCCGCGGCGTCTCGGCCCAGGGTGGGCCAGAAATACCCTTGCCTGACTATCCTTCCCTTCAGGGTCCGACTCCCGGAATGACTCCCGCACTCCCCGGAGTGGACTTCCTCCAAGATCCTCTGCGCCTCACCTTCGGCTACGTAGCGAGCCAGCATCCCGGAGAGGGTCTTCCTGTATAGCTGCCCGTCCTTAAGGAGGTAGTAAGCTGACTTGTGCCTCAGCTTCTTCCTGTCTACCCCCTCCGGATATTCTCCCGTGGAGAGGAAAACTACTACTGGATACATCCACGAAGCTTGCTGGTCGATCTCCATGAGCTCCCCTTCTTCGATGGAGGGGCGGAACAGGTCGGTGATGGTGCCCCCTGCCCGGGGACCATGCTTTGCTAACTGGTCAGCTTGTTCATTCTCTTCCCTTGGCACGTGTCGGATGGAGAAGGTCTGGAAGGTGCCTATGACCCCCTTCACTTTGGCCAAGTATAACTTCAGGGTTGGTTCCCTTGCTTCGAACTCCCCGTTGATATGGGAAGTCCTCGCCCAAGGAGGGGGCGGCCGCGATCTGGATTGCCGAAGTCGAGCACTCAGCCCGCGTGCCGAGTGCGAACTTGACCAGAGTCAGCACCTCATTCCTGAAGTCTTCAAACATTCCCACCGTTGCAAGAGGCGGGGGGGGGGGGGGGGGGGGGGGGGCGAGTCCTGCCTGTCAGATCCTTGTCCTCCCGTCATCGAGCTCGCCGAAGCTTTTCTGCACTGACCACTGTCCACGCTCACCGCACCAAGATGTTGAAACCGGAATCCGGCCTCTTGTGGAGTTCGACCCTTGGGGAAGGGGTGGTCTCGCGCCTACTTTGCTCCTGCAAGAAAAACAACGAAGAAGACAAGAAGAAACAGACCCAAGGGCTCGGCAGGGAGGTCCCACCACAAACCCGGAAGATCTCTGAGCGCTTCCCCTCTTTAGCCAGAAGCCGAGCTAAGGCACCTCAGAGAACACTTGAAAACGAGAGTAAGGGGGCACTTAAAGCGTGTCCTCTGAGGTACCCCTTGAGTCTTATTTATAGGTTTTTGGAATCTGAACTGTCAATAACCAAAAGAACTGACCTGAAAATACCAAAAAGCCCTTGGTTGGGTCTGCCAACAGCCAAACTCCGCTGTTCTAAGTAGCTATGCGCAGTCCAACCTGGTTTGCCAACAGCGTGGCTCCGCCGTTCTGAGGGGCTATTCGCACCCCTGGGGAGTCGGCTCGCCTCCAATCCTCCTCCGCGGGAGGCGGGCACGACCTGGCTCCAACCGCCCGCTTGTTCTCCCTGGGCGAGCGCGAGCCGGACCGTCGCGACCTGCCTGTCTTCTGCCGGGGCGGACCGGCGGCTAGGTCGCGTGTGGGGGCTGACCGGCGGCCACCGCGACCCCGATCGGCTCGCTAGTCGCGGGTCGCCAAACTCATCCGCTTTGGCCAGTGATTCTCCGCGCGACCCGCTCGCTCGCCTCGCACGGCTCGCTCGCCTGAAATGAGCGGGAGCGGGCCAGCCCTCCTGCCGCATATCCGTTTTGCCGCTAGGGTGCGGGTCGCGGGGCTAGGTCTGCTCGACCTCCCTGGCGGGACCCGCTCGCCGGACACGGGGTTGTACATGGAGGGCGTGTGTTCAGCTCATGGTTTGTGGTTTTCTTGGTGCCTGGTTAAGGACATCCTACCTACGTCTTCTACCCTGCTCTGACAACATTGCTTGGATGTGCATGGTTGCCTCTTTGTGGATACTTCAACAAGGATTTTAGTCATGCTTTTGTGTTGAAAGAAAAACCTAGCTCCGGCGTCACTGGAATGCACACATAAAGCTGAAGCAGGATATCGCTAAGAAGCATAATATCTATAAGCAGGTGAATGTATAAATGAATGTATAAATGGGCCTATGTATAAAAAGGCCTTGTGTGTGTAACTGGGCTTTAGTAGAGATTGCCCACTAGTCTTAAGCGGTGCAGTCAATGCCTCCTGTATAATATAAACAATGGTACCGTATGTAAAAAGTAGTAGAGCAAGGTTGAGGAGAGTTAGCACTGGTTGCATTTAACATTGGTATCAGAGCTGCGGTTCTTCATCAGAGAAGGTGTTGCAGAATGCCATCAGAGTAGTTCTTTAGCAGGTAACAAAACCTGAACAGAGTACAGTACAGTACATAGTGTGTTTCTCTTCCTATCTCATCATATGGCTAGTACCTCATCAACATCCTCAACTCATTTCAATTATTCACAAACGGGTGTTCCAATCTTTGATGGCGAAGATTACGCCCTTTGGCAAGTACAAATGAGAACCTTGTTTCAATCACAAGGTCTTTGGACACTTGTAATTGATGGGTTTTCGAAACCCACTGAGAAGCAGCCATTGACAACATGGGATGCTACAGCCGCGAAGGAATATAATGACAATTTGAAAAAAGATGCAAAGGCACTTCTGAATATCCAGCAAGGTGTCAGTAAAGTTATTTTCCCACGCATAATTGCTGCTGAATTTGCAAAGCAAGCTTGGGAAACATTGCAAACAGAATATAAAGGTAATGAAAAGATTATAGTCCTCAAATTACAGGCTGCATGGACTGAGTTTGAAAACATGAATATGAAGCCAGGGGAGAGTATGCCCTCCTATTTTTCACGAATTCATGTAATGGTAAATGATATTCGCTCTTATGGTGATATCATAGAAGAACAAAAAATCGTTACCAAAGTGTTGCGACGATTACCAAAGAAATATAATTATATCGTTGCAGCTATTGAGGAATCGAAAGATCTGAGACATTATTCTATGATAGAGCTTCGAGGCACATTGTTGGCACATGAAGAGGTTTCATGATTATGAGAATCTCCCATCAGAGCAGGCACTACATATCAAATCTTTCTCAAAAAGGGACAATAAAGCAGCTTTATATCCTGAAGAAAAACCTCAGCCTCCACAGAAGAGTAATCGAGGGACTTTTAGAGGAAGATTTCGAGGAAGAGCCCGTGGCCGAGAAAGTGGAGAAAGAAGAGATTATAGAGAAACTATTCCTGAAGGTGGTCCAACAAAATTATATTGTGTACTGTGTAAACGCTCCAATCATGATATGCAGACATGTTTTTTATAAATGTAAAACATGTAAACGAGCTAATCACCTCGAAAAAGACTGTTGGTACAAAAATAAAGGAACTCAGATTTCTGAATCATCGACAACACAGGCAGAGCCCCCAGACCAACTGTTTTATATTGAGCAGGAAGAATATCCAACTGCACAGCATGAGGTGAATGACAGCCAAGCAAATGATTTGTGGCTACTTGATAGTGGCTGTACAAATCATATGTGCAACAATCCAGCCATATTTCAATATATGAATAAAGTCAATAAAGCTGATGTGATGATTGACAATGGCAATATAATGAAAATTGAATGTCAAGGAGATGTGACTGTCTGCAATTTTCAAGGTATTCCCAAAACAATCCGAGATGTTCTATATGTCCCACAGTTACAGCATAATTTGCTGAGCATTGGCCAACTAATTCAAGCCGGGAATGAAGTTATCTTTAAAAATAATCAGTGTCAGATCATTGCTGCAACATCTAAAAATGTCTTTATGACAGTTAAGATGGCTCATAATAAAATATTCCCTTGTTTAATGAGACATCACATGACTCATATCTCTCAAGAGGAGCATTACCTTTCTAGGCTTTGGCACAAAAGATATGGTCATTTGAATATGGCTGATCTACATAAATTGGGCAAATACTCATTAGTGAGAGGACTCCCAACAATAATGACTAGTACTGAAGCATGTGAAGATTGTGCACAAGGCAAACAAAGCCAACAGGTATTTCCTCAATATTCAACATGGAGAGCTTCTAAGCCATTACAACTGATTCATATGGATGTATGAGGTCCAGCAAGAACACCATCAATCTCAGGTAACCTTTATTTTTTACTTATAGTAGATGATTACTCACGCATGCAATGGATATACTTCATGAAACATAAATCAGACGTATATCAGTATTTTCAAGTGTTTAAAGCAATGGTAGAAAAGCAAACAAAGTTTCAAGTAAAAACCATACGAAGTGATAGAGGTGGTGAATTTTTGAATAATGACTTCATCACATTCTGTAACACACATGGAATCACTAGACAGTTGTCCACTCCAATGACACCACAGCAAAACGGTGTTGTTGAAAGAAGGAATAGGACAATACTTGAAATGACACGTACAATGATGACATCAAAACAATTACCAAAGGCTCTATGGGCAGAAGCAGTAAATTGTGCAGTATATTTATTAAACAGGGTGCCAAGAAAGGCTTTGAAAAATAGTACCCCATTTGAAATGTGGTATAGAAGAAAACCATTTGTGGCCCATTTACGAGTGTTTGGGTCTATTGGTTATACTCACATACCAAGTTTTAAACGAGATAAACTGGATGCAAAGAGTGTTGCATGTATCTTGATTGGCTACAGTCAAGAATCAAAAGCGTACAAATTATTTAATCCTATTACTAACAGAGTTCTTATTTCAAGAAATATCATCTTTCATGAAGATAAAGCATGGAACTGGAAAAATAAGGAGGATCAGAATCAAGAAATAACAAAGGTACCCATGGTTATTGAGTATGATGCTATCCTATATGAAGAAGAGCAACACTCTCAACCATCCTGTGAAGGTTCACCTTTTCGAGGCACAAGTCTCATTTCTCAACCAGAGGTTGATTCAGCTGAATCATCATCTCCCCCAAAGAAATACAAAAAAGTAGCTGATTTATATAAGCAGCCATTTGTGGCGTGTTTGGCAACCGAACCACATACATTTGAGGAAGCACAGCAAAGCCCACATTGGATGGAAGCAATGAGACAAGAAATGAACATGATTCATAAACACCATACATGGGACTTAGTAGAAAAACCAAATGATAGAGAAATCATTGGTCTAAAATGGTTGTATAAACTTAAATATAATGCAGACGGTAAACTAGCAAAGTATAAAGCTCGTATAGTTGCAAAAGGGTATGCACAAGTGCCAGGTAGAGACTACACTGAAACTTATGCTCCTGTTACCAGAATGGAAACTGTACGTCTATTTCTTGCTCTTGCCCTGCAATATCATCTGTCAGTGTATCAATTAGATATCAAATCAGTTTTTTTAAATGGTGATATAACTGAAGAAGTGTACGTATCTCAACCACAAGGTTTTATAAAGCCAAATGAAGAAATGAAAGTATGTAAATTACAAAAGGCACTGTATGGCTTGAAACAGGCCCCACGTGCCTGGAATCATCATATTGATCACTATTTGCAACAAGAAGGCTTTCAAAGATGTCCATCAGAACCAGCATTATATTGCAAAAGGTATACTAATGGGCATCAGTTACTTCTAGCAATTTATGTTGATGATATCATCTATACAGGAACAAACACTGCACTAGTATAAGTATTTAAAGAAAAGTTGCAGCAAAAAGTTTGAGATGTCAGACTTAGGGCAAATGAAGTATTTTCTAGGCTTACAAGTGGAACAACATCCACAGTATACCTTTATCCATCAAGGGAAATATTGCTTAGATCTATTACAACGTTTTCACATGGTAGAGGCAAATGTGGTAAAGACACCCATGGTGACATATAACAAGTTACTGAAACGAGATGGTTCCCAAGCTACAAATGCTACATTATATCGCAAAATGGTGGGCACACTGGTTTATCTGACAGCTACACGTCCAGACATACATAATGCAATAAATATTGTGTCAAGATATGTTAGTAATCCATCAACTATGCATATGATGGCAGTAAAACACATCTTTCGTTATCTGAAAGTAACTACACACATGAGTTTATACTATAAACAAGATCAAACTGATGCCATAAAAGGA
Organism: Platanthera guangdongensis; assembly: GCA_039583875.1. Lineage (NCBI taxonomy): Eukaryota > Viridiplantae > Streptophyta > Magnoliopsida > Asparagales > Orchidaceae > Platanthera > Platanthera guangdongensis. The sequence goes on from CM077167.1 coordinate 24,199,410, forward strand.
TACTGTGACAGTGACTGGGGTGGATGTTTAGATAATCGCACAAGTACTAGTGGTAATTTGTTCTTTCTTGGTTCCAAATTAATTGCTTGGAGTACCAAACAATAGAAATCTGTAGCTTTGTCATCCGCCGAAGCAGAGTATGTTGCAATTGCACATGCCGCATCCGAAGCCATTTGGCTTCAACGAATGCTACAGGAAATGAAAATGGAAACGCAGGCGACAGATTCGAAAACGAAAATAGAAACAGAAATGACGAACGAAGTATGGAAAAGTGCAATCACACTATATTGTGATAATCAATCTGCCATATCCATAGCAGAAAATCATGTACAACATCAAAGAACGAAGCACATCGATCTAAAATACCATTTCATCCGTCAGCTGGTGGACTCAAAGCAAATCGTTTTAAACTTTTGCAGATCTGAAGATCAATTAGCTGATCTCATGACAAAACCGCTGACTCAAGGAAGATATGAAGACTTACGCGATCGCATTCAACTTCAACGCCTAGAGCTTACAAGGGGGAATGTTGAAAGAAAAACCTAGCTCCGGCGTCACTGGAATGCACGCATAAAGCTGAAGCAGGATATCACTAAGAAGCATAATATCTATAAGCAGGTGAATGTATAAATGAATGTATAAATAGGCCTATGTATAAAAAGGCCTTGTGTGTGTAACTGGGCTTTAGTAGAGATTGCCCACTAGTCTTAAGCGGTGCAGTCAATGCCTCCTGTATAATATAAACAATGGTACCTTATGTAAAAAGTAGTAGAGCAAGGTTGAGGAGAGTTAGCACTGGTTGCATTTAACATTTTGGTTGTTGCCCTTTGGCGGCTCCTATTTGGGCTTTGTCGAAGTTCCCAAATTTTGCTTTGGATGGGATTGTAGGGTCTGAGTTGGATTGACTCGGGGCAATTTACGGATCCTTGTCATTGAAGGAGTTTACTCTTTTTCGACTTGTTGGGCTCTTTGGTGGCTTCATAAATATATGATATGGGAGAACACTCTTCAATCACTTGAGGAGACCGTTTCTTTTATCCGCTTGACAGTTGTAATGATTCCGGTGGATCCTCGGACACCTACTTCTCTCCCTTTGATGATTGGGAGCCCCACGACATTATTAAGATTAACTTTTGATAGAACTGTTTGGAAGGGCACCTTTGGTTGGTGTCAGCGTTATTGCTCTAGATTCTTTTTGTAGATACTTGGCATTTGGGGATATGGGATCACATGTCTTCTCCTACGGTGGCTGAGGCCCGCTTGGCGCTAGAGGTGGCAGCGGGGTTTGGTTGGACCTATATGATGGTGGTGGGGGATTGCGCTACGTTGATTGGGCATTTGGCGGCGAGGGAGGCACCTTTTTAGTTGGATTGCTCGACTATTTTCAATCTCTTGGAATTGGCTAGGGTGCTTCCACGGATTGACTTTCTTTTCTCTGGTTGTTTGTCTAAATAGTGGCATATGAGATTATGTTGGCTTCTTTTTTTATGTCCCGCTCTCCAGGAGTGAAACTACTTTGACGCGCACCTGAGCATGTGCCGAGTGAGATTTTTTGAATTTAAGGCTCCGTTTAGTGGACTTATTTTCACCGGTCCAGCAGTTACGGCCGCATGAACTGCACCTTAATTGTAATCGCTTGACTGATGAAAATAAGTCCCCACAAACGGAGCCTAAACCTTAAGAGCTAGGATGCTACTGTGGCATAGCTTTATCTTATTGTATGTCCCAATCTTCCGGGCTGTGCTAAGGCCTTGTCTCATTATTCAATCTCAGTTTTTTTTGTCTATCAGCTACTACTGTAGCATATCTTGTATTTTGTCCCAGTTTCAACTTATTGCACATCCAAAATTCCATAAAAATTGAAGTCTTCGGCTTGCCTCTCCCCCTCCAAAAAAAGGAACTGCCTCAGAATCACTCCCGACAGTTTCGTCGTACAAGTTTCTCGAATCTCATGTCCCCGTCCGTGGCAAGCCTCCGACTTTGTTCTTCCAAGGCATTTGAGCTTCGGCGCAAGAGCAAGCACAGTTTCCGACCATCTTTTCCGTTCCATCTTTCGGTCTTCCCCTACCTTCGCATAAACCTTGTCGTGTGCCTTGATGTTGATGATTAGCCTTTATGTTGATTTTCAACTATCCAGTAAGAGCTTATTTCGATACTTGCGCTTCGCATTCCTTTCTGGGAGAAAAATTCATATACGGATTGGGATGATGCAGGTTCCGTTTGGTTATTTATTCGATTTGTTATTTGTGCTAATTCAAGATGATTTCTTGATTTGCTTGGGTTTATTATTCTATGCTAAAATTATTTCTTTTGTTTCTTTTAATTTGGTTTGTTTCTCTTAAGTCTTGTTTAACATTGAGTTAATATTAGTATATTACTGAATTTTGGGGAACTCTTGTTTGATCCAAACCTCTACCATCTCATATTATAAGTTTTTTTTTTCAAGTTTCAGCAAGAAGGTGATTTCAATAATTATTGTTTAGTTTAAACATATTTGATCGGGGATGAGAGTGGCTGTTGCGGTGCCGTGCTGGTGAATTGCGTGGAAGCGGGACCCATTTCTATGTGGCTGAAGGCTGCTCGGAGCATCAAGCACGGACGAAGCCCGTGAGGAGGCCAATGAAGCCCGCCTCGATGTTTCGGCCGCCCACGGGCAAGAATATTAATCATTTCTCAAATAAAATGCAATTATGCATCAACAAAAGATGTCATATTCAATACTACTAATTACCTTAACATTCTCTGCAAGTTGGCATAATAACAGGTACTCTATCTTTTTAAATTACGTAAATGTTGCGTCTAAATTTACATTTTGTGACATTTTTGTGACATGCATACACAAAAATATACCTCTGTAGCTCCCTAGAAGGCGGATCCGGATTCCTCCATTTTTGACGAAATGGAGAAAATTCATTAGACATTCCTCAAAAAGATCTAATGGTGCCGGTTTTTTTATTAATATAAAAATAGAAAAGGATGGGATTATTGAACCCGGATCAGCCCCAAAAAAAAAACTGCACTGCGAAATGGGTTCCCTTCATTTCTTTAAAAATGGAGATGAACTTCATCTCTACAAGGCGGGGGTGTTTTTGTGCATGTAGCTCATAAATCGATATTTGCAGTCCTGAAAAAAAAATCAAAATAAAACCTCAAAGTCAAGTTTTTCCCCCTTTCATGACAAGCCCCGAGTTTCGGTCTTCCCCGCCTGTAGCATTGTACAAGCCGAAGAGCCGAGGAAAGGCCGAGGTGGCGATTTGGCGGAGGAGATGATTCTTTGGAGATGGGCGGTGGTCCACTGAAGGCGAGGGGGGTAACTCCCATTTATTGGAAGGCTGCGGTGGATAGGCCTCAGCTGTAGGTGTTTTCTCGAGCCTGGAGGGAGGTGTTTCCTGTCGGCAACGAAGTGAGTGATCGCCAACCTCTCCGGCGAGGTTGGAGTTGCAAAGTGCAGGCTCAGAGGGCTTGAAATCTAGTGATGCGAAAATGAGTGATGGGATGCCGGCGACGATGTTGCCAGGTGGGCGGCATTCCGAATTGAAGGCTCGGGAACGGCCCACAAACTTGTGAAAATGCCACTTCCACGGGTGCAAAAACAGCCCAGGTGAAGCCCGCCGCCCGAAAACAGGATTCTTACCTGGCATTTCAGACAATTGAAAGCAAATCGGACTACTCGCCCGATGGTAAATCAGTATGGACGAACGACAACATCGTCGAACAAGTTCGATCACACTTTGGTGGGGAAATGCGATTCTTACCTAGATAGCAGCTTACCGCTGTAACACCCTTGTGTTTCTTTGTTGTTTTCTTTTCTAATGAAAATGCAAGTTTCAAAAAAAAATTGATGATTTAGCAAGACTTGACCACATATTTCTTGTTTTAGCAGGCAATTTATGGTTCATATGACTCTTATAAAGGTTTGAATGATATAATTGTGCAAGTAAAATTAGTATGATATGCTAATTATGCATGTAAATTTAGTAAATTTATATAAAAATAAATAAATTTTAGACTGTGGGCTACAAATATCATTGTATTGAGCTGCTATTATCTATAGGCTGTGAATAATCATTCCTCAGCTTCCTGTATAAACGCCCTTATGAAATATAAACTTGTAGAGAAATTTTTTATAATTTCAATAAATAGAGAGATGCAACCTATAATTTTACAAACTTATGAGGAAAGTCTCATAAACAATCATATTAAATAACAATGCAAAATCAAATAACAATGTACTTGTTAAAACTAATTAAATTTACATTTCATAACATAAAAATTATTATTTGCTAAATTAGTGGGAATAATTCCCAAACTTCCCTGAAACTTAGCATAATTACATGCTACACCCCTCTTACTTTTAAAATTACAAAATCTCCCATGAAATTTACATTTTATAACATACATGCACAAAGACCCATGAATATAATGAAATATACTCTTGCATGGGAGGTTTTGTAATTTCGAAAGGGCAGATTTTTTGTAATTTCAAAATAGGGGTGCAAACTATAATTTAGCAAACTTAGAGGGGAGTTCTCGATAAATAGCCCTAAGTATATATAGGAATAATTACCAAATATATATATAAATAATTACCAAAATTTTTCCTATAAGTTAGCAAAATTCCAGGTTGCATCCCTCCTATATTTGAAATTGCAATACAGCATGAGTGAAAGTTCTCTAATCAATTCTCTTACATCTCAGTTTTTCTTTTCTAACCATATTGGAATGTAGAGAAGATTTTTATTATGATTTTTGTAAAGAACCTATATGGTTCAATGGTCCTTTATCAAAACCTGTCCATTCAACATCATATTTGACAAAAAACAGCTCCAATATATTGCCCGAGTTGATATCCATCAATGACAGCAGAGGCATAAACAACTCCTAAAGTTGCTTGCAAAAAAACTCATGAAATTTACATTTCTTAATATCCATGCACAAAAATTCCCCTCTTGAAATATATTTAGTCTTTTTGTCCATGAATGTTGTGATATGGAACAACACAAGAATTTTTGTGATCTCAAAAGTAAGAGTACAACCTAAAGTCGAGTAAACTTAGGCTCCATTTGGCACCACGATGGACATCCTAAACGCAATGGTTATGAACCGTCATTCGGGAGCTCCCGACCACTCCTAAGAATCTTCATCCATTTTTATGTTCAAAACTAGTTTACTTTTTCGGGTGGCAGTCATAACTATATTGTCATGCCAAACATACATTCTGTGACGGCATTTTTTTACAAGCTCACCAGAGCAAAAATTCTATGCCAAACAAGCCTTAGAGAGGTCCTGATAATGAGTATATATATATATATATATGTTAGAACCTCCCCGGGAAGTTTGCGAAATTATAGTTTGCACCCCTCAACTTTCAAAATAATAAAAAAAATCCCCTTAATATTAACATTGGAGTAAATCTTTAGGGAAGGGGTCTTTTTGAGCATCGATGTTATGAAATGTAAACATTGAGGGACGATAATTATAATCATAAAAGTTAGAAGGGTGCAATATATAATTACACAAACTTTGAGGAAGGTCCCAATAAATAACCCTATATCTATAGACACATTTCTCTTCGTCTCGATCCAAGCCAATTAGTCGTTCCTGAGCAATCTTCAATCTCTGAACAAAATTCACATCCCAGGTGAATTCTACCATGAACATTAATCCAAATTATAAATAAATGGCAATTTGCACATTTTTCTCAAACAAAACCCTAATTATTTCACAGTGCTAATTATTGAAGAGGCTTAGAAGCCTCTGAGAGATCATCAAGAATGAAGTGTCCCAGTTTACCTGTCCTGAATAATATCAACAATTTCTTAGAAACCATTAAGTTGGCTTCATCAGAGTCCTTGTGGGGTATCCTAAAGGTTACTTGGAGGGCAGCCAATTGCATGTTTATGAGGCTTTCTAATTCACTCTCTTCCTCTAGGTTGCCCTCAAACTCCGAGAAAGTGATATATAAAGTTCTTTGGACTTTCTTAACAAGATCCTGTGACAAAAAACATAAGAAAAAAAAAATCAAAATATAATTTCTGAAAAATGAAATGACAAGTGCACCAATAAGCTCCAGTTTATATTATGGCCATATTTGTGAGAGCGGCGGGAGAGTGACGACGATTGTCCATGCTAGTAGTGTTTGCGTAAGTGCGGTCACAAAATTGTTCCCTCCCAAAATGACAATTTAGTCCAAAATGTCATCACAGCCATGCAAGTGCGGTGAAGTGTTGGTGGTCATGAACACTCGGATCCCAAAAAGTGAAATATCGGCCAAAAAAAGCCACCCCTGATTTTCGAAGAAATTACAATCACTGCATTTACTACCACAGTTTCACACTACCACCACTCAATCACAACAACTACTCCAAGCAGACTCATACTATATCTCATTGAGAAAAATAAGATCATTATGTTTTAATGTTTTTTTAATCATTAAGGTTGACATTTTAGAACTTAGGATAATGGTTTGATAAATTAGGAAGAATGTGTTAGGATCAAGATTGCATATGTCGGATATCGGGGACATGTCGGTTGGGTTTTCATGTCGGTTTTTTATATATATCGGGGATATTTCATATATCGTATTTTAATAATTAATTAATTATATAAGGCAGAAGAAGTCATTCTAATAGGGCAAAAAATAAAAGTAATATTAGTGTACAACCCATATTCGTCGAGGAGGGGCCCCACCAGGGTCAGGTCAGCAAAGGTCAAACTCAGCAAGTCAAGACGGAGGGCAGAGTCAACGTGCCGCGCAGCGGAAGGCCCGAGCGAGTATGGCGAGCTATCCTTACATACTCGTCAGGTAGGCGTCTAGGTGCGATACTCGCCCAGCCGTGCAAGCTCCCCCAGGAAGTCGCCAGGGAGTGGGCTATAAATAAGACACATCCCCTCCCCCAGGATTTCCCTATAAATACGACCCCAGGGTACGAGGAGAGACACCAGAAATCTCCTACAAGGATCTCGCGAGTTCTACTTCTTAGACATCGGCTGAGCCTTTGAATTCCTTTTACTTAGAGACCAGGTCGGGACCACGCGACTTAGTTAACAGCTAGTCTCCCTCGTACCTTGTTCGGTCAATTCTGGTTGTGGAGGGGTTGCTTCTTTCAAGCATCCGGGTATGTGGTGGGACCTTCCTGCCGAAGCATCCGGGGTCATGTTTGTTGACTTCTTCGTCCTAGTCTCTTTGGCCATTTAGACTTGCTGCGGAGCAAGTAGCCTTAGGCTGTCTTGATCCGAATTTTTTGAGTAAGGAATTTTCCCGGCTTCAACACTTGGTGCGGTGAGCGTGAATCGCAGGCAAAGAGGAAAGTTTCGTGGTTTAGCGAGATGGCAAGTGGTGGCGAGCATGGAGAGTTAGTCGGTAACTCGGCGGGAGCTGGTAACTCCGCGCGAGGTGGCGAGTTTGTGACCGTTGCTGAGTTCGAGGAGTTTGCGAAGAGGATCGAGAGGACCGTCCTCGCCGGGTTTTCTCATCCCCCCGATGTCACTGCGACTTCGCCCCGTCGCTTGACACCGCAGGATGAGGAAGTCCCGACGAGGCGAGCTGGGAAGGAGCCCTCTTAGGCGAGAGAGAAGCGACCGTTGCAGTCGCGGCATTATCCGACAGGTAGCCAGGGGATTAGATTCCGAGATCCAGAACTATCGGCGAGGTATCGTGATACTCGCCGATGGAGCGAGTATGATGATGACATGAGCGAGGATGAAACTCATCATCGCCAGGAAGGGAGGAGCCCCTTCTGTGATGAGATCCTCGCGGCCCCAATTCCCGAAGGTTTCAGAGAGCCCGTCCTCACCTATTACTTCGACAAAGATGACCCGGTCATGCATTTCCAGTGGTTTGAAGATGTAGTTTCCATCCGCAACATGCCCGACGCCTTTAAGTGTCGGTTCTTCTCCATCACCCTTAAGGGTAATGCGAGAGACTGGTTCCACCAGCTGCCAGCCGGCTCCAATTACTGCTTCGCCGATCTGCGTTGGGGGCTCTTGGCGAGGTTCGCGACATCCAAGAAGAGAAAGAAGGAGGCAACGACCCTCTTCAAAATTACCCAAGGATAGCACGAGAGTTTAGGCCACTACATCGACCGCTTACAGGAAGAGATCTTGAAAGTAGAGGAGGTGGACAGTTTCACCCTGATGGTAGCCCTGCAGTTTGGTCTAAAGCAGGGTCTATTCAGCATGGAGATGGGGTCCAAACCCCCGAGGTCCTTCGAAGAGATGGTAGAGAGGGCAAATACGTTCGTTCAGGGAGGAGAAGAACAAAGGCTTTTTGGCGCGATTGGATGGAGATGATCTGTTGGGGTGTGGAAGAGGAAGATCTTCGAAGGTGAGAGGTGCAAGGCTGTCAGAGAGACAGGTCGAGAGGAGAAGGGAAGAATCGAGAGAGGAGCCAAGGAGAAGAGAGTCGAAGAGGGAGGAGCAGAGTAGGGAAGAGCCCAGGAGGGCAGAAGAGCGAAGGAGGCAGGAGAGGCCTCGAAGGCAGGAAGAGACGAGGCCGCAGAAGCCCTGGAGAGAAGAGAAGAGAAGCGATTCCAGTATCCAGCGAATCGGCCTCAGTGGAGACAGGAAGCTAGGCCACGACCCCAGCAAGAGGAGAGGAGGATCGACAACCGACATGAGGAAGGCCGAGGAGGAGGAAGAGAAGCGATGGTCATTGCCCGTCAGGGCAACAAGCATCGCCGGAGAGAGCAGCGGGCGATGCGTCAGGAGGCGAAGATTCCCCTCTACTGCGATATTCATCGGGTAGAGGGGCATGAGACATTGGCCTGTCCTGAGTTCTAGAAAGCGAGAGGAGGTTGGAGGCTGGAGTGGCAGAGAGGGAGCAGCAGAGGCAGCAGGCCCCGGTGGGGAAAATGGCATTCCAAATTCCAGCGAGGAGGAATGAGGATCGTGTCGACCCGTGGGGTCGCGGAGAGGTGATCCACGGCCCAGGAGGTGGGCAGGTCGGTGTGATCAACGAAGGAGCCGGGCTCGAAGCTTCCCGCAAGGGGAGTCCGCATCAGATCTATCGGAAGAGCGTCGCCTCTCAGAGCGTCGTCTCGACCTCTCAGGTCCCACCGCCATTGGAAGAGATCACCTTCTCTGAGGAGGACATGCTAGGGAATGAGAATCCCTTTCATGATGCCCTAGTCATCCAAGTAGCCATCGATGACTTCACCATCAACCTAATCCTTGGGCACAACGGGAGTTCGGTGAACGTGATCTTCAAGAGAACCTTCGTCGGGCTTCAGATGGAAGCTTCCAGAGTCCAAGCTGCGGACGAACCCCTCTTTGGCTTCTCAGGAGAGAAGAAATAGGTGGAAGGAGGGGTGGACCTTCTGGTCACCCTGGGTGGAACTTCAATCCGATGCCGCATCGTCATCATCGACGCGCCAAGCTGCTATAGCGCCATCTTTGGGCGTCTCCTCATCAACTACTTCAAGGCCGTCCCTTCTACCATCAATGCCTGAAGTACTGCCGGGGAGACGTCCAAGTGAGGATCAGGGGGGATCCGAGAGCTATCAGAGAGTGCTACCTGAATGCCGTCAGCACCATCAGTTGGATGGAGAATGCAGAGAGGTTAGAGAAGATGCTGGAGAAAGAAGGTCTGCGTGCTGCTGAGGATTTGGAGGAACTTGAGGTGACCTCCCGGAAGGGGGAGCCGGGTTTGTTGAAGGTTGGAGGGTCCTTGCTGCTGGAAGGAAAGATCGAGATGGTCGCTTGCCTGCAGGAGAACGTTGACGTCCTTGCTTGAAGTGCCGCGGAAATGTCAGGGATCGATGCCGATGTTTCCTGTCATCGTCTCAACCTGGATCCCGCAGTGGCCCCCGTTAGTCAGAAACAAAGGAAAAGCGCCGCCGTGTTGGCCGGTCCGATCAGGGAGGAGGTAGAGAAGCTGCTGGAGGCAGAGTTTGTCTCGGAGATCCAGTATCCAGGCTGGGTCTCCAACGTTGTAATGGTAAAAAAGTATGGAAGGGGCTGGAGGTTATGTATCGACTTTTCTATGTTGAATAAAGCTTGCTCGAAGGATTGCTACCACTTGACTCAAATCGACACGCTGGTTGATTCCGCCGTCGGATTTCCTGTGATGAGTTTCCTTGATTCTTTTTCAGGGTACCACCAGATCCGGATGCATCCACCCGACTGTTGCAGTGTTTCCTTCATCACCAGCGATGACTGCTACAGCTACAAGATGATGCCCTTCGGGCTGAAGAATGCAGATGCAACATACCAGAAAATGATGGACCAAGTCTTCAAAGAGCAAAAGGGGTGGAATTTGAAGTGTACGTAGATGACTTCCTTGTTAAGAGCAAGAGCGTCGCGGAACATATACAAGATCTGGCAGAGACCTTCTCCACCCTGAGAAAGTACAAGATGTGACTCAATCCGACCAAGTGCGTCTTCGGGGCGGGAAGATGGAAGTTCCTGGGTCACCTCCTCACTCCCGGGGGGGGGGGGGGGGGGGGGACCTAGCCCTGATAAAGTCAAAGCCATTCTGGAGATGGCATCCCCGAAGGATCCCAAGGAAGTGCAGAGGCTAACCGGAAGGTTGGCAGGCCTTAGGCGTTTTCTCTTCAAGGCAGGGGAGAAGTGTTCTCCGTTCTTCAAGACTCTCCGAGGCAACCAGAAGTTTGAGTGGACCGCGGAGTATGAGGAGGCCTTTATAAAGCTCAAGCAGCAGCTAACTCGGGCTCCTCTCCTCCAAGGCCCGCATGGAAGTGAAGACCTCCTACTCTATCTAGGAGTGGGAACGGAAGTTGTCAATTCTGTGTTGGTCAGGGAAGAAGGCAAGAAGCAGCTTCTCATCTACTATGTGAGTAGAATGCTGCGGCAAGCGGAAACTAGATACCCTATCATACAGAAGCTGGTTTTCGCCTTAGTTGTTTCGGCTCGAAAGCTCCGCTCATATTTTCAGGCTCACTCCATCAAGGTTGTCTCCGATCATCCGCTTCGAAGTATCTTGGATGGGGTGGAGCATTCTGGCAGGTTGGCAAAGTGAGCTGTGGAGCTCAGCGAGTTTGATATTTCTTACTCTCCGAGAGTAGCGATCAAGGCCCAGGCAGTGGGCGGACTTCCTGGCCGACTTCTCGGCCGAGGTGGAAGGAGACGAAGGCTCTCCTAGCCCAGTCTCTTGGAAGATGTTCGTGGATGAGGCTTCGGGCAGACATTCCGTGGGAGCCGGAGTCGTGCTAGTGAGCCCACAGGGAACCAGGATCGAGCAGGCTGTCGAGATCCTCTTCCCCGTCACCAACAATTAAGCAGAGTATGAAGCCATGGTGGTCGGCTTACGTCTTGCCAAAGAGTTGGCAATCAAAGATATCAGGGCCTTCACCGACTTGATGGTGGTTGCGTCGCAAATCAGAGGAGAGTTCGAAGTGCACGACCCCGTCCTGCAAAAATACTTAGTCAAGGTCAAAGGTCTGATCGGGGGTTTCCAGTCTTTCTTCGTCGAGCATGTACCCCAAGAGGAAAATTCAGAGGCCGATTATCTCGCAAAATATGGTCCCCGGGTCGGGGAGATAGTGACCGAGTTGTTTCGACCGTCCATCGAGGAAGGGGAGATGATGGAGATCGAATAGAGAGCTTCTTGGAATGACCCGTTTGTTACATTCTTAACGACAGGTCGACTTCCTGCTAGTGAAGGAGACCAAAGGAAATTCCGATACAAAGCTGTCTACTACTTGCTGCAGGAAGGGGAGCTTTACCGCAAAACTATCTCAGGACCCTTGGCCAGGTGCTTGTCAGAGATCGAGATCCCCCGAGTTTTAGAGGAGATCCATTCAGGAGAGTGTGACAGCCATTCAAGAACTCGTACTCTGGAGCAGAAGATTCTAAGACACGGTTACTTCTGGCCAAGCATTCAGGCGGACACAGAAGCCTTCTCAAAGAAATGTTCTAAGTGTCAGCTCTTCGCACCTCTTCAGTTGCAATCTTCTCAACACCAACGCTCGATCACCACTCTCTGGCCTTTCGCCATCTGGGGAATAAATTTGATCGGCACCTTTTCTCAAACTAGTGGGTAGAGGAAGTTTGTTTTTGTCATGATCGATTACTTCTCCAAATGGATCAAGACAAAGGCTCTTGCCAAGACCACTTCTCAGATCGTGAAAAACTTTATCTGGGGAGAGATCGTCTGCAGGCTCGGGATCCCTCTTGCCATCGTCACTGACAACGACCCACAGTTTGTCAGCTTGGAGCTACAGGACTTCTGCAAGCAGCTAGGGACGGATCTTCGATTCGCCTCTGTGCATCACCCTCGAAGTAACGGACAGGTGGAGGTGATGAGTCCAAGTTATATACATATTTTTGCAATCATCCGGGCTAGTTTTTGCGCTGATGCACTACACTTTAGAGTCATAATTGTTCATATTTATTATTATGTCCATTCCATGTTAAGTGCACTTTTGACTCGTTTTCAGTGTGATTCCGTAGTTATTATACTTTTGTCCTGCTTTGTGTTTTTCTGTGTCTGGAGAATGTGGAATGCCCATTTTGGTGGCTCTTCTATTTTTGTTGCAGGTACATGGGTCGTGCGTGTGTTTTGGGATCGTTTGGGAATGTTTTTTGCCTAAGGGCCACTGATCGTGCGTTTTTACACGCGCACGGTCAGTGGACTACTTAGCGCATGACCGTTGGTCGTGCGCTGTCTGTTCATCGATCCCCAAACGGTACAGGAATATTGCGCACGATCATTGGATCTATAGCGCACGACCACTGGTTGTGAGCCACTGATCGTGCGCACTATTCTCCATTTTTCAAGTTCTGTCTGGGGAAATCGCACGATCATTTGGACATAGTGCTCACGACCAAACTGCTCGTGCGCGTTTATTCTATTTTCTGGAGTTCTGCCACGGCTAATCGAAAGATCAGGGGATCCAGTGCGCACGACCTCTGGTCGTGCACCACTAATCGTGAACTCTGATTTTCTACTGCACTATTTAAACCTGTGCTCCGCGAATTAAGGCATCATGACTTTCATTTTCCGCCCCGCTGATGCGCGCGAAGCGCCGTTTCTCATCCTTGCAGGTCCTCCACTCATCTCCACCCTCCGGGAAGCTTTCTCTGGCGATCTGAAGCCATCTTCAACCCTTCGGAGAGTTTCCGACCACCAACATTGTGCAACAGAGAACGTTTGGTGCAAGTCATTTGGGCAAAAGGGAGAAAGGATTGAAGAAAATGGAAGAAGACGGAGGAAGACAGGTGGATTGACAACCCATTTGCCTCTGGAAGCAACCACAATCAGAGTCGAGAAGTGGACTGACAACCCACCACTCCGGCCAAGAACCACGGCTAGACTTTCCTCCTTTTTCGGTTTATTCTACCTCTTTTTCATAGTGGATTGTACTTTAAAGCTTGTAATGAACCTAAACTTGCTTTTATTTGTCTATGAATGAAGTTTGTTTGGGTTAGTTACATATTCTTTTGTTAGTTATGATGCACTTGCCTCCATTCACATCCACTTCACTCGCACACTAGAACCGCTCTAGCAAAGGCTAGTGTTGGTGGTTGAAGAGGTGATTGCGATCCTCACATTCCGCACGTGTGTTCATTCCATCCGCTTGCACTCCGTCCATCCGCCTCACGAAGCACTACATAGCGGTCTGCACTAGTTCCATCCACCAAGCGAAGCGGTTCTTACGACCCGCATTAGTTTTCTTTTGTTTTGTTAGAATTAGGAATCAAAAACCAACCCCCTTGTTTCATTCAACTCTTAGTAACGATCTTTCTGCGACGCTATCATGATACCCAACCTGCATTACCTCGAGATCGACATTCGGGGAAGCTATTCCCAAAATTATTACTTGACAGCGACCGGTGCACTTGCTGACGCATCAAGTTTTTGACGTCGTTGCCGGGAAATGCAGGCGTATTGTTGATTTGTGTTGTGTTATGAGAGTTACGACAGAGTTGCTTGTTTCGAATTTATTTTATCCCAGTCTATTTTTGCTTTTTATGTCGGTTGGAATTATATTTTTATTGAGAATCTATGCAAGGTAGTTTAATCCTGGAAATTAGTGATCTCTGCAATGTGGACAAGTTTTAATATTCGTTGCCGCTGGTGTGGAGATATCTCTCATGCAAGTGATAGATGTCCTAAGGAGTATGGTAGCCAATACACTCAAAGATCTACATATGGAGCACCAACCGCATCTGGTACTCAATATGCTAGACATAAGTCAGTTAGCTACTCATTCGCGCTTCCATTGTCTCACTACTTTCATTCAGCGTCAGTACCCGTTGTACAGACAAAGCCGGCTAAGCAGTGTTTATTTTGCCGGAGTTGGGATCACTCTTTGAAGGAGTGTGCTGCTTACTTGGCACAGTTGGAGGAGGATGATGAACCGGATGTTCGGATTGTCTCCCCACTGCGACAACTTACAGCACCCCTTCTGTATCTGGGTACGTACTAGTGCCACCTTCAGATTTTGAAGGGAGAAATATCAGTATTTGCACAGATACAAGTGTTGATCTAAACCCTGACACAGATGTTTTTACTCTTGATGTACATATATCATCTTGTATGGAGTCTGTTAGTTGTGAGGAGCTTGTGCTTGATTTTTTTGTGAGCACTGCTCCTCTATCCTCTACCTTGCATAGTATTCTTCCTGTTTCTGACACCGTTGTGGAGGTTGATTCGCAGGGAGCAGCTGGTGTTTGTAGCATTATGCCAGATCCAGTCGAGGAGGATATCTGCATGGTTGAGGTTGCTGCCTCAGTCCCATGTAAGGAAGTCCAATGCACGGACGAGACGGATGCAGCTCTAGCACATACTTGCACCAGCCTAGACAGCTGTGTAGATCCACCCACAATTCCGCCGATGGGAGATGACACCGAGATCATCCCAAGATTGAGGTTACTTTTTGTCATTCTTCTAATTTATGTCCTAACCCCGCTCTCGTGCCTACTTCTCTGCAGGAGCACATCGTGAAACCGGTCGACTTAGTGCAAGGGCCTGTAATGCAGCCTAGCATTGATGGAGATCGGGTGCAGGTGGAGTCAGATTCGTCGAGCTTCACAACATTTATTCTACCCATGCCTAATGTTCAAGATAGGTATAACTACAGAGGTATGTGGGTATTTGTTCTATCGCCATTTCGGTACCCGCTACCGAAACGTGAACTTGAACAACTGTCCGAGTACTTCAAATTTCATACACCCATCAGTTAAGAGAGTGCATGGTCCTTGAATAAGTCCTGTTGGGAGATAATAAACTCATCAGTTATCCAGATTAGCATTTCCTTTTTTAAATGTATGTACTTTTTATTTCTAGTTTATAATTGTTGCTTAATTTAACTGTCGAAAGGGTTGTGGTATCCCCGCTGCTGTGATGAGCTCAAATGTGCACCCATGTGGTCAGCAGTGTGGGTTTGACTGCGAAACAGGGCGCGCGAAAAATTTCTTTTAAACCAAGTCGGCCAACCACTGTGCATGCACCCTAATTCCTCTCGCTTCGTTCCGCTGTGCGTGCGCCGTCTCTCGTCGATCCGCCCCTTCTCTGGTAAGCTCTTGCATTTTCCGGTCTTCTTCCTCCGTGTTGTGCTGCCATGGAGCCGGGAAGCCGCCTTGTGGTGAAAGCCTACCAACGCTCTGGCCGTTCTTCGGCTACTCCAGCGCAAATTTTGGCAAGAATGGCGACATTTTCCAAGGCAGAACACACCCAGCGTTTCAATTCCTTGAAGGATAAGCCCTTCCTCTCTCAGCGACTTGTAGATTGGAATGAACTCCGGTCGATCGGAGACAATGGAGCGTTAGCGGAGGCCGTCCTCCTTCTGTACTCCTTCGATCATTGGAGCAAAATGTTCGAGTGCGACGAGCTTGGGTATAAGGAGCTGACCCTGGAATTCCTGTCAACTTTTGATTGGGGGACAACTTCGGATAACCTTCGCCTACCTACTTGTTCCTTCCGTATGATGGGCCACGTCTTCACCGTCTCTTTGCCCGAGCTCGCCATTCACGTCGGCGTCTACACGGAGGCTGATGCATCCAGGATTGACTTTCAGCAATTATGCATCGATTTTTCGAAAGGCATCACTCCGCGTGCCGCTTGGTGTTCTCTGACTGTGGGGAACGAGGAGCACGTCGCCCGAAGGGCCAAATCGACAAGGATTGTCTCCCCCGTTCTGAGGTATATGCAGCATCTTCTCAGTCACTCGCTCACCGCAAGAGCCCTGAGCAAGAACGTGGTGGGGTGGCAAGATTTGATCTCCCTGTATAGCATGCAGCAGCAGTACCCCATTCATCTGGGGTATATGCTGGCCCATTTCTTCCGTCACGAGGCCACTTATGGCCTCGTGGGCGCGATCGGGGGTGCTTACTACATTACCCGCATCGCGAAGAGTTTGGGGATTTGGAGCCAGCTAGGAGCAGGTCACTGCTCCCACCATGATCACCAGGGCCAAGATGGTGAGTTTTCATTTGTTGCGAGTGGTGGGGAGGAAAGCTAGCCGGAAGTTTGTTGTTATTATGCCTGGAGATGCGCCTGGAGGAAGAGATGAGGAGGAAGATGAGGGAGAGCCGGCCGAGTCTTCCGTCATGGGTAGGCGAAGAGCGGCAGAGTCACCGCAGCAGAGTCGGCAGCAGCAGCGGGCCCCAGTGAAGCACGAGGGGCAGACTAGCCGCCAGTACATCCCAGCTCAGGAGCAGAGCGTTCCACATCTGAATGACCGCCTAGCTGATTTGGAAGCCTCTCAATACTGGATGCAAGACTTCATATATCAGCAAGCAGTGAGAGGCAGGCTGAATATTCCACCGCCTCCGTCGCGTTTCGCTCCAACCGCGCCTGCTCGTCGTTCGTCTCTTATCGAGATTCTCGACAGCGATAGCGAGGAGTGAGGGGAGCTCGCCACGTAGTGAGTCTACCACATCTCCTGATTTTCTAGTGTTTTTTTTATCCGTGGAATTGTATTGTATTTTATTTAGCAGGTTTGGTCATGGAACAATTATATATTTCTGTGGGCTCCCTTCTGAGTGCCGAATGTTATCTTTATATATCATGCTTAATACAGGGATTCAGTCCACCTTAAGCACGGTAAAGAAAAGGGGCTTATGAGAGACAACCCAAGTAGGACCACTTGGTCCTGTTTTGTGTGTTGTGTTCTTTTTATATGTGTATTTCTATTTTCCTGTTTTGCGTAGGATCTTTAATTCGCAGGTGCTGGAATTTTTGAAGCGCAACAGACCCGCCGCTATCGGACAACCACGCAGCACGACTGGTATGCTTAGTTTTGAGCATATGTACTTCTTACCTCTAACTCTTTATATTATTTGGAATGTTTAGTCTTATTAGTGTCGCATTCAAGTCTGGGGGGGAGAGCATGTCTGTGGTCACTACACGAGCACACGTTTTATAACATACCCGTTGTTACTTATTTATTTCTTTCAAAATCACTGTAGCACGCACTGAATCACCCACTTGAGCGCGAACTTATCCACGTGCGCGGCTCGAGTCAAATGCATTGCTTGTGTGTAAACTTTAAAATAGTGGTGTCGTCTACTCGTCTTAGGATTTTAGTATATAATAGTGTGAAACTCGTGCAGTGCTCCTAATCGAGTACTCATGGTCTGTGCAGAAGTAGTATAGATTTAATTTTTCTTTATGCTCGTAGATTTATATTTTTTTTGCAGATGTAAATATTGTTTGTACTACTCAAAAATGTTGAATCTGGTGAATCGAACGGTAGTGTGGGGATGTGTGTAGCCGTCATTAGACTCGTTTTGCTCGAGTCGGGAGGAAGGATCATCTTTCTCGGTGGCTAAGAATTTACCCAAAACTACTCTCAAAACATTGGTGCATGGTTAGTCAAGTGTGAGCGTGACGTAGGCCATCAATTTGGCCAGTTTAAGCCTTATTTACCTTGTCCTAACTGCTAACCGTTGCAAGCCAAGTTTGTGCTTACCCCGCCTTTGATTCAGCTCCATCATCATTCACCAAAGCCTAAAGTCAATCCTCCTATGCAACCAAATCCATAAGCTCCAGTGATTTTAATATTTTGACGAGGTGTGATGTGTGGAATTCTAGTAATGTGGTAGATGAATTCAAGAAAGTTTACTTGCTAAAAATTTGGGCATTGCAAAAGAGAAAAAAAAAAGAAAAAAATGAGAATTGAAAGAGAAAATCTAAAAAGAATTATAATGAGAAATGAAATCCCCATCTTGTTATTCATGATATTGGTCGGGTTAGACCGTGTACACACCCGGTTTTCAAGCTAAGTCTGGGGGTGTGTCACACGTGCAATTCTGAGGGGCTATATTGGTTTAGCTTGTTGTTTGCTCGCTTGGGTTGCGTGTAGCCTCCATGTTTATCTTTGACTACCAAATCTTAGCCTAAGCCCCACGATTATCATAAAGTCCTACGGATTCACGCTTGAGACGAGCTAGTACCGTGGAGAGAGTGTGAACGAGCAAGCATATGGTCCCCGACATTGATGGATTTTTTTGGAGGTGATCCTAAGCCCCGGTCTTTGTCAATGCTCACCTTAGTGGTCTGTCTACTTTCTTCCTACATATGACCGAACGATTCTCCAAAATTCCAATTTTGAGTAGATACAATATTTATTTGCGCCTATCGAAAAGTATAAATTTTGTAGTATAATTAAAAATTTTATTTATTCTATTTTCTATGTTCATGATATATTTGATTTCTCTCATTACTGTATTTAAAAATTACTAAGCCAGCTAGCTATTTTCTAGTCTACGGAGTGATGATTTGCTCGGGACGAGCAAATGTTTAAATCTGAGGGTGTGATGAGTCCAAGTTATATATATATTTTTGGACTCATCTGGACTAGTTTTCTCGTTGATGCAGTACACTTTAGAGTCATAATTGTTCATATTTGTTATTATGTTCATTACATGTTAAGTGCACTTTTGACCGGTTTTCAGTGTGATTCCGTAGTTATTATACTTTTGCCCTGCTTGGTGTTTTTCTGTGTCTGGAGAATGTGGAATGCCCATTTCGGTGGCTCTTCTATTTTTGGTGCAGGTACATGGGTCGTGTGTGTGTTCTGGGATCGTTTGGGAATGTTTTTCACCTAAGGGCCACTGATCGTGCGTTTTTACACGCGCACGGTCAGTGGACTCCTTAGCGCACGACTGCTGGTCGTGCGCTGTCTGTTCATTGATCCCCAAACGGCACAGGAATGCGCACGATCATTGTGCACGATCATTGGATCTATACGATCGTACGACCACTGGTAGTGAGCCACTGATCGTGCACACTATTCTCCATTTTTCCAAGTTATGTCTGGGGCAATCACACGATCATTGGACATAGTGCGCACGACCTCTGTTCGTGCGCATTTATTCTATTTTTCTGGAGTTCTGCGACGGCTAATCGCACGATCAAGGGATCCAGTGCGCACGATCACTGGTCGTGCGCCACTGATCGTGCGCTCTGTTTTTCTGCTGCAGTACTTAAACTCGTGCTCCGCGAATTAGGGCATCATCACTTTCATTTTCCGACCCGCTGCTGCGCGAAGCGCCGTTTCTCATCCCCACAGGTCCTCCACTCATCTCCGCCCTCCGGGAAGCTTTCTCCGGCGATCCAAAGCCATCTTCAACCCTTCAGAGAGTTTCCGGCCACCAGCAGTGTGCAACAGAGAACTTTTGGTGCAAGTAATTTTGGCAAAAGGGAGAAAGAATTGAAGAAAAGGGAAGAAGACGGAGGAAGACAAGTGGATTGACAACTCATTTGCCTCCGGAAGCAATCACAATCAGAGTCAAGAAGAGGACTGACAACCTACCACTCCGGCCAAGAACCACGGCTAGGCTTTCCTCCTTTTTCGGTTTATTCTACCTCTTCTCCATAGTGGATTGTACTTTAAAGCTTGTAATGAACCTAAACTTACTTTTATTTGTCTATGAATGAACTTTATTTGGGTAAGTTACATCCTCTTTTGTTAGTTGTGATGCACTCGCCTCCATTCACATCCACTCCAGTCGCGCACTAGAACCGCTCTCGCAAAGGCTAGTGTTGGAGGTTGAAGACGTGATTGCGACCCTCACACTCCGCACGTGTGTTCATTCCATCCGCTTGCTCTCCGTCCATCCGCCTCACGAAGCACGGCATAGCGGCCTACACTAGTTCCATCCACCAAGAGAAGCGGTGCTTACGACCCGCATTAGTTTTATTTTGTTTTGTTAGAATTATGAATCAAAAAACAACCCCATTGTTGTTTCATTCAACTCTTAGTAACGATCTTTCTGCGACGCTATCACGATACCCAACTTGTATTCCCTCGAGATCGACATTCGGGGAAGCTATTCCCAAAATTATTACTTGACAGCGACCGGTGCACTTGTCGACGCATCAGGAGGCCTCCAACAAGCTAATCATCAACCTCCTGAAGAAGAAGGTCACCAACCTGAAGGGCAACTGGGCAGAACAACTCCTCTCAGTCTTATGATCTCTGAGAAAACCTCCAAACTCGGCCACGGGGGAAACACCCTTCAAGTTATCCCACGGGTCTGAGGCACTCATCTCAGTTGAGTTCGAGGTTCGGAGTCCGAGGGTCATAGCAGCAGGAGAAGGCAGTGAAGAATGACGCTTGGAAAATGAAGACGCTTAAAGGCTCTCACTGGATTACATAGAGGAACTCCGCGACTTAGCCTCCATTGGCCAGGAGGAAATCAAAAGGCGCATGGATAAACACTTCGACAAGAATGTCCACCTCAAGCATTTCCTCGCTGGAGACCTGGTCATGAAGAAGGTGGATGCTGCTGGAAGGGGAGCTGCAGTTGGTAAACTACATCCCAACTGGGAAGGCCCCTTCATCGTACAGGAAGCCCTAGCCACTGGAGGCTATCGTCTGCAAGATCAAGATGGAAAACAACTGGGAGGTACTTGGAGTGGAGATGACCTGAAAAAGTTCTATCCCCAATAGCCGTATGTTTGCTTTCTTGTAATCTTGTTTGCTATATATATATATATATATATATATATATATATATATATATATATATATATATATATATATATATCTTTCACTATTATAAGGGAAAAGTTGTCTTTGGTGAAACATTCAAAAATACCAATTATGTCCTCATTTTTATATTTTAATGACTTGACATATATTATAATCTATTTCAAAAAATTAAAATACAATGTTCATTCAAGTAATTACATTATCAAAAAATTAGAAGTAATGATGAAAATCCATTTAAATTCAAAAAGTTTTTAGTAGATCACCTACACCTACTATGGTAGGTTGTCATTAGGCATGTCAGCGGTCTATTCAAGAAAAGTTGTCATTAGACATATCAGTGGTATTTTCAAGGTGATGACATTAAATCAATCAACTTTATTAAAGTCAAAATTAATATTTTTATGTCAAAACGTATATTATTTTACAAAATAAAAATTGTAATATTTATGTATACTTTTTTACAGCCATTTTGAGTACTCATATGTATATGTTGCGGGCGAAACCCGGCTTGATGGGGCGGGCGAAACCCGTCTCGCCGGTCGGATTTCGCCCCCATCCATTTCCTGGATGCGGCCGAAGGCCGCCCGAGAACATCGAGTCTGGGCGGGCGAAGCCCGCCGTCTCCGGCCGGGTACTGTCGCGCCTGGCCGTATGGGCGGAGCCCCGTGTTGGGCACTCGTGTATATATATCTATATATATATATAGACACACACACACACACACACACACACACACACACACACACTTGCGTAAAGTTGTTTCCTTTATGCTGTTTCATCACAAGATATTTGATAACTTGAAGGATCAGCACTCGACCTGTTCCTCTTAAAAAGCCCAGGGCGGACGATGGGACGATGCCTCGGGATTTAGGCGTCCTTGAAAGACCGAGCCCCTGCATTGACGCCCGAGATCAGCTCTCCCCTTGCATGTCGGCCTAGCTACCCCCGATCGCATCTCTCCTTCGACTGGAGGAATTATCAGGAACAGGCCGAGAAGCAAACCTCCCGGACTCGAGGGAGGGCCGACCTTACCAAGTGCCTCCTCGCATATTTACGCATCTCGGTTATAACCAAAGCAGGATAACCTGCCAGGGAAGAGGCAAGAGCAAGCTCAAAAGATGAGGTTAATCTCGAGTGCGTCCTATAGGACCCTCAAAGGGATCTTTCCATTTGCTCACTCACCGACACTCAAGGCCAAATGGCTTAGCCCAAGACAATCTCCATGATTGGATCGGGACACGAGCCTTCGACCCGTTCCTCCTAAATAAGCCAGTACAGATGATAGGACGATGCTTCGGAAGTTAAGCGTCCTTGTAAGACTGAGCCCCTGCATTGACGACCGAGATTAGCTCCCCTCTTGCATGTCGGCCTAGCTACCCCCGATTGCATCTCTCCTCCGACTGGAGGAATCATCAGGAACAGGCCCGGACGCCAACCTCCCGGTTCGATAGAAAGAGAGTATTGCCATTGAAAAATCTCTTTTACTCGCAAAGCATCAATACAGCTAATCTCTATGTCGCTCCTCAAATAGCAGGATAAACTACCTTAGCAACAGTAACAGTCCCCGAGTCGTGGGATTATCGTAAATCTGAGTTCCTGCACGAGCTCCCCTCCTGCATATCGGCTACCAACCCCCTCGGGTGAGATAGTTTTCTCGTTTGAGTGATGTCGTAGTCTGTGATCACTGTACGGGCTCCTCCCCTGCAGACCGACTACTAGCCACCTGAGTCGACTACTTCCCACCAACAGTTGAGCTTGGCTCCTGCTGGGTGTCGACTCTTTCCCACCGCTGGTTGAGCTCGGCTCCTGCTGGGTGTCGACTCTTTCCCACCGCCAGTTGAGCTCGGCTCATGCTGGGTGTCGACTACTTCCCACCAACAGTTGAACTCGGCTCTTGCTTGGTGTCGACTACTTCCTACCAACAGTTGAGCTGGGCTCCTGCTGGGTGTCAACTACTTCCCACCAACAGTTGAGTTCGGCTCCTGCTGGGTGTCGACTACTTCCCACCAACAGTTGAGCTTGACTCGTGTTGGGTGTCGACTCCTTCCCACGGCAAATTGAGCTCGGCTCCTGCTGGGTGTCGACTACTTCTCATCGCCAGTTGAGCTCAGCTCCTGCTGGGTGTCGACTACTTCCCACCAACAGTTGAGCATGGCTCCTGCTGGGTGTCGACTACTTCCCACCACCAGTTGAGCTTGTCTCCTGTTGGGTGTCGACTACTTCCCACCGCCAGTTGAGCTCGGCTCTTGCTGGGTGTCGACTAATTCCCACCAACAGTTGAGATTGGCTACTGCTGGGTGTCGACTCTTTCCCACAGCCAGTTGAGTTCGGCTCCTGCTGGGTGTCGACTACTTCTCATCGCCAATTGAGCTCGGCTCCTGCTGGGTGTCGACTACTTCCCACCAACAGTTGAACATGGCTCCTGCTGGGTGTCGACTACTTCCCACCACCAGTTGAGCTTGTCTCCTGCTGGGTGTCGACAACTTCCCACCCTCAATTGAGCTTGGCTCCTGCTGGGTGTCGACTACTTCCCACCAATAGTTGAGCTTGGATCTTGCTGGGTGTCAACTCTTTCACACCGCCAGTTGAGCTCGGCTCCTGCTGGGTGTCGACTACTTCCCACCAATAGTTGAGCTTGGATCTTGCTGGGTGTCGACTCTTTCCCACCGCCAATTGAGCTCGGCTCCTGCTGAGTGTCGAATACTTCCCACCGCCAGTTGAGCCCGACTCCTGCTAGGTGTCGACTACTTCCCACCAACAGTTGAGCTTGGCTCCTACTGGATGTCGACTCTTTCCCACTGCCAGTTGAGCTCGGCTCCTGCTGGGTGTCGACTACTTCCCACCAATAGTTGAGCTCGGCTCCTGCTGGTCGACTACTTCCCACCACCAGTTGAGCTCGACTCTTGCTGGGTGTCGACTACTTCCCACCAACAGTTGAGCTCGGCTCCTGCTGGGTGTCGCTCCCACCGCCGGCTCCTGCTGGGTGTCGACTACTTCCCACTAACAGTTGAGCATGGCTCCTGCTGGTTGTCGACTACTTCCCACCACCAGTTGAGTTTGTCTCCTGCTGGGTGTCGACTACTTCCCACCACCAGTTGAGTTTGGCTCCTGCTGGGTGTCGACTACTTCTCACCAACAGTTGAGCTCAGTTCCGCTGAGTGTCGTCTACAATCTCTGACTCAATTGAGCTAAGCTCCTGCGAGATAGGAAATTATGCAGGTGCGAATATGCTTGGGCGAGTATGCGAGTAAGAGCAAGCGAGAGCAACGATGTGCGGGTAAGTGGCTGCGCGAGTATTCACGTGCGAACAACGAGGGCGCGAGTATGAATGACGTATCCATGTGGGTAAGCGCACGCCGAGCTCTCAATCTCTCTGTGACTATGTGTCTAACGAGCATCACCAAATGGGTGATCATACAGAAGCGAGTAACACAAAAACTTTATATACATTTCTAAACAAGGATTACCAATTTACAAATTCCTATTTCCAAAATCTGTACAAGTGCGGACGCGGGAGGTCGCCAGCCGGCTATGACTCGTCGTCGCCAGTGTCAGGCCTGTACTCATCATCCCTGATGGTGACATCTTCTTCATCTTCGGCATCGTCCTCGTCGGCATCTTCGTCGTCGCCAATGCCACTGCTCTCTCTACAGCTATTGTCGCTGTCGCCGCCGCTGGAGTTAGATGTTGAGGACAGGACGCGATCTGGCGAGTTCGACTCCTCAGCTAGAAGGAATGGGATGAGGTCCAGCACCGTCAACTGGTCGGCCTCTGCGCCGAGGAAACCGTCCATCCTCAGCTTGGCAAGGACGGCTTCCCCAGATGCCCGCGCTATCCCGCGACGGATAGCGGGCATCTCATCCCCATGCATCCTAATTTTCTTGCCCATCCCGTGCGAGGACGCCTCCTCCTGCGACTCGGGTAGGCGGATACCGAAAGGACCAAGGTGACCTTCGATGGCCTCCAGGCGAGTTGCTAGCTCGGCGGCCAGGATTTGAGAAGTCTCCAGCTCGGCCTTGGTGTTGGCGAGTTCTAGCTCGAGCTCGGAGAACTTCGCCATATCGATCTCGGTGGCCTGCGAGGATCGGTCAACCAACAGTCAGAGAAATTATCAAATACAGAGACAACTAAGTCGCATCCAGTAGGCGACTAACCTCATAATCCTTCCAGCGGACGGACTCAATCCCCAGCTTGATCGCCTTCTAGGTGACGACCTTCAACGCCGTCTGCGTTTCGAGCAACTTCCTTGCTGTGTAGTGCCCCAGCTCGACAGATCACAGCATGGAGCGAGAAGTCTGATGGGTGAAAACCTCCGGGCTTAGCTCCAACATCGACTCGCCGTCGGCTCGCCCATATAAGGCATGAAGGACGTCGAAGGCCTCCCCCTTGTCTTCCCAATCCTTTGACCAAGCGGGGAGGTTGGAGCTCAGCGACGCCCGATGCTCGTCCACCGACCAGGACACCTGCGGACACCCATAAGCGTCCCTGCCGTCTCGCCCGAGATTGAAGTTCGAGTGGCAGTAAGGCGCCCCGACCTCGGCGGGCGACTCCCTCTCATCAAACAGCTGCCGAGAAACCATTGCGCGCTTGCTCGCATGATCGGGAGACTTGGCTTTGCCCTTCCCTTTAGTGAGGTTGCCCTTGCGCACACCACCTTTGCCGCCGGCGAGCGGACGAACCGCGGGAGGCGAGATCTTGTCGACCTCGGCAGGGTGGGTCGAGGTCTCCTGACACGATGATGCGACTTCCTTTGCCGGAGGCAGCGGTTTCTGCGGGAGCTCGCGGACCTCTGAAAATTGAAGAATGGTCAGCAGCATTCAACCAGTCCGGCGACATCTTAACGAGTAGGTCAAAATCTCGCAAATTCATACCTTCATAGGAAAGAACCTCGTCAAGAACATTGACGTTGATGCGCCAATGGATGACGTCGAATCGGTGTCCGCGGAAGGCTTCAACTAACTCCTCGCGCACGCCTTCCAAAATCGGCGGGAGGAAAGCGACGACGGCGGGCTGATGCGGCCTTCACAGCACGCCTTCGAAGTCGCCAATGACGGCGACCAAGAACTCGCTCCATCGATGGACCTTGTTCACCGTCCCTACAAACGTGCAGACGTGGATGCTGAAGAAGACGCCCCCTCCGAGGTCGCGGCAAAGGAGAAGACCTTCCGGAAGACGGAGAGGTCAAACACGATCCTCTCTTCCCGAAGGAAGCAGAGGAAGCCCATGATGATCGTCACCCCATTGGGGTTTATCTGGGCGGGCACGATGCCGAAATATCGCAGAATTTGGCGATATTCGGGCCACAGGGAAAGTCGCAGGCCGACTTCAAAGTGGCGAAGGGACAGGACCAATCCACCTTCTATGTAGGTGTTTAGTCCCACGTTCCGGGTGAGGAGCCTGGCTGAGTATCCCTCTGGAATATGTCGTCGTTTGAACTATTCCAGATCTCGCTCAGAGGCTACGGATTTCTTAAAGACCTCTTCAGTGAAGTTGACGGCGTGTGTCTGTCGGCGAGTATTGGCGTCATCTCCAACCATCCTGAACAAGTTGCGAGTACGAGAAAGAAAATGTGAGTAGGGAGAGAAAGAAAAGGAAGACGCAAGCAAGGGAAGTTACTCGCAAGCAAAAGTCAGAAATCGCAATAGCGTACTAAAGTCTCACCTACCCCTTCTATTTATAGGCAAAGGCCAGGGGGGGTATTTCCTGCTCGGGCGAGTATCCACCTAAGTCGCGTCCTAACCATTAGATCTATCCTAGACACAGGCCCTATCTCACATAAAGCTGTCAAGAAACTTGCTAGCTCGTCAGCACCTGCACAGAAACCAAAGTATTTCAGAGAACAAAACAGAATCACAGAAAAACTCGGCACAATCAACACTAGATGCAAACTCGCTCATCACAAACAAATAGTTCTTTACATAATCGCCAAAGTGCGAGTTCAAATGAAAAGAAGAAAAAATTCCTAAGTTCTAGGAGGCCCTCGTTCCGGAAGATGGGGATGCCGCGCGGCCCAGCCCATCTCGCAAGCTCGTCGGAAATGTTCGGTGGCCACCGCAATCGTGTCGTCGCCTCGCCGAAGTTGCTCCTCCATCCTCGCTAGCCGTCCTGCAGACCCCATGCTCGCGCGCATGCCGGCTAGCTCCTCGCCGAAGAGCTGGACGCGGTGGTCGGTCATCACCTGGTGCCTCTCCACCTCTTGGAACATGTGGAAGCGGGCCTCGTAGGCCGCCAGGCTTTCCCACAGCTCTTCCATCTTTGCCATCCTCACCTCCAGTGCTGAGATCCGGCAATGAGGCTCGCAGATGGCGAGCTAGTCGAACTTGGCCTCCAACTCGACATATGCGCGAGCAGCGGCGCGGCGGTACTCATCCCCAGACAGGCCCAACGCCTCAATGAAGGCACCGCAAGAGTGGACGGGCGACCTGTCAAAACAAAGGAAAGTTGCCAAAATAGTTAGCAGTCGGCAGCAACGGTCAGATTAGATCAGCAGCGGTGGAAACTACCTTGCCGAGGAGAGAGTGATCGCCGAGGAGAAAGGCTGTGGCGAGCTGCTTCTCGCAGGCCCGAGGACGAGCCGTCGAGACGCTCGGAGGGTTGCCCCTGTCCGCGGCCTCCATGATCGCGGCTTCCAGACCTAGGCGGTAAATAGTCGGGGCGCCGCCTTTCCGGATCTCGCGCCGAGCTCTCCGGTGCGTGCCGAGGAGCTGCGATCTTCGGGTAAAGTCCGGGGCGTGGTTCGCCATTTGAAGGCAGAGGCGGCGACGGCAATGGAATGCTCGTCGCCGGTCTGCGAGAGCTCGCCGGAGGAGGTGGCACCGCGGACGCGCTTTTCGACTTCAGCAGATTTGAAGATGGAGGCTGCGACAACGCAGTGCTCGCCATCGGCAGAGTGACCTTGGCCGGGAGAGAGGGTGACGACGCTTGGATGCTCGCCGACAGCGGCGTCGAGGCATCAGGGGAAGGACCTCCCTTGGCCGCCGGAGGAATTCCCTTGTCCGACCCCTTAGAGCCGAGGTTGATCCGGACGGTGTGCACGATCCGAGGCGGAGGCCGAGCCAGAAGAGCGCCCAGTGGAACTCTCCGCAGCGGGGAGATGTATAGAATCTCGCCCGAAGTAGTCACTGAGGGAGCTGCAAATATAAAGACGTTAGAAGGGACATGAACATCATCGAGCTTCCATGAAGATCGGCAAATTTGTAACCTTGCGAGGCAGCGAGATCTGCCTGCGATTGGGGCGGCGGCCTGGCGACCTCCGGAGCGGAAGTGTCTGGCGGGGATATCAGCGAGGTGTCGGGGAGGTCACCCAGCCCGAGATCCTCGAGAAGTTGTTGGGTGTTAGTCGAAGGTTCAGGCTGGTCGGCCGGGGGTGCTACTTTCTTTGTCGGGGAAGTGACTTTCTACACCGGCGGGGCAGGTCGTCGGCTTTGGAGGCGAGCGACTTCTTTAGTTTTTTTTATTTTTTTCTTCTTTGCGGGAGGCAGATCTGCTACGACCTCACCTTCTTGCGGCCTCTTGGCCCTTGAGGGGTCTAGTTCGAGAAAGACGGGCAGTGCGGTCAAGCTCTCCTGATAGGCTTTCTCGGCGGCCTTCGACATCGTGTGCGAGCTCAAAATGGCATGCCTCAAAGACCTGCCCCCTCCCTATTTATAGAGCTCAGCGGGCCCAGTTCAAAGGCGAGTAAGCCAGATACTCGTTATAGCAGCTCGCCGAATACGAGTTGGATGTTTCTTTCCGAGTTTCTACGTCGCTCGAAAAGAGCGGGGATTGTGTACAACTCATATTCGTCGAGAAGGGTCCCCACCAGGGTCAGGTCAGCAAAGGTCAAAGTCATCAAGTCAAGACGGAGGACAGAGTCAACGTGCCGCACAGCGGAAGGCCCGGGCGAGTATGACGAGCTCCCCTTGCATACTCGCCAGGCAGGAGACTAGGTGCGAGACTCGCACAGCCGTGCGAGCTCCCCCAGGAAGTCTCCTAGTCGTCAGGGGGTGGGCTATAAATAAGACTCACTCTCTCCCCCAGGATTTCCCTATAAATATGACCCCAAGGTATGAGGAGAGACACCAAAAATCCTCCAAAGGATCTCGCGAGTTCTACTTCTTAGACATCAGCTGAGTCTTTGAATTCCTTTTCCTTAGAGACCAGGTCGCGACCACGCGACTTAGTTAACAGCTAGTCTCCCTCGTACCTTGCTAGACCAATTCTGCTTGTGGAGGGGTTGCTTCTTTCAAGCATCCGAGTACGTGGTGGGACCTTCCTGCTGAAGCATCCGGGGTCCTGTTTGTCGACTTATTTTTCGTCCTAGTCTCTTTGGTCGTTTAGTCTTGCTGCGGAGCAAGTAGCCTTAGGCTGTCTTGATCCGAATTTTTGGAGTAGGGAATTATCCCGGCTTCAACAATTAGTTAGATAAAATGAAAAAAATATTTTACATAACTACATCACAAGAAAAATTATTAGTTAAAAAAAATCAACATCATAAAAGCCTCATAACTTCATTAGATCGTTAGATTTTCAATCATCTTTTATATTATTCACACAACATTTTATTTATTCAACAACATTTTGTATCATCACTAGTATACAAAGTTATAACTATTATTCAAAGGATTCAACAAAAAGAACAAAGTATTCTAAGTATCATTCAATTTCAAAGTATCCAACAAAGCATCCAACATTTTATCAAAAGACAAAATATCCAACATTTTATTTATCAAAAGGCACAAAGCAGCAAGCCTACTAGAAAATGAAGTTGGATATACATGCATCATCAATTGTAAAATGAGGTTGGATAAATAACTAATAATGAGGGTATTTCAAATCATTTGTTGAGTAATAAAATCATAAACGGGCTAAATAAAAATAACAAACAACAAGACTAATAAGGCAGCAACCATATTATTGGAGCAGGAAGCAACCAATAAGACAGTCGGCCAATAAGGCAGCAACCAACAGATAGCCACTAAGGCAGCAAGGAGCAAGACAGTCAGTTGTTGGCCAATAAGGCAACAAGGAGAAAGGCAGCATGACAGCCGACCAATAAAGGCAGCATGGAAGCCGATCAATAAAGGCAGCATGGCAGCCGACCAATAAAGGCAGCATGGCAGTCGACCAATAAAGGCAGCAGGGAGCAAGGCAGCAAGGCAGTCGACCACTAAGGCAGCCAGGAGCAAGGCTACTAGAAATTAGGGCATCAACAACCAGCACCAGAACCACATCCAGCAAGGCAACGAACAAAACAAAAAAAAATGTAGAGCAAAAGAATGAGAGGGGAAGGGAGAAGAATGCACCAGCCGAGAGATTATCAAGACCGAAAGCACCAGCAGATAGACGAGAGGTCGTGAGATTGAGAACACTAGAGAGAAGAGAGAGCAACCAAAGTGAGAGCACCAACAAGGTAGAGTGCGTAGAGCGCGAGAAAAATAACCAGAGTGAGAGCACGGGTCACACAGGGAGAAGAGAACCAGAGAGCTAGAGTGCCGAGAGTGCGAGAGAAGAGAACAACCAGCGTGAGAGCACCAGCGAGCAGGGAGAAGAACCAGAGAGCTAGATTGCCAAGAGCATGCGAGAGAGGGAGAGTAGTGGAGAGCGCGAGGGAGAGCTAGGGCAAGAGGGAAATGAACCGCGCGGGGTGAGGGGGGAGGGGTCGGGGGAATTAAAGTATTCGATATAATTTTTTTAAAAAAATAATAAATAAAAAAATGGGTGATATATCCCGTTTTTTGGGGCCGGTATATCGGTTAAAACCGATATATCGGCCAGTTTTTTTTCAAAACAATATAAACAAAAAATAACACGGTTTCGTGTTGTTTTGGCCCCCAATCCTTAATGTCGGCCGATATCTACAACACTGATTAAAATGAACTAAAGATTAAAAAGAAATTGAATGTAATTGAATTTTTTAGTATCGTTATTGACTTCATTTATGTTTGAGCACAAATCAACTTGGAGCCATTTTTTACCCATAAAAATTCAAAAAAAAATTGAGAATAAATGGATTTTTTTAGCACAAACGGGTCTAAGAAAAAGGATGACTAAATCCAAATTGTTCAACCACATTTGTACGATAAAATCCATTTATACTCTTAATTTTGGGTATTTTTGAACCTAAATGGGTAAAAAATGCCCCCAAATTGATTTATGCTCGAACATAAAAGAACCTAATAACATTTTACACAAGCTTAAGAAGATATATATTCAAGTAAGTTCAAAATATTTTGTTGTCTACGGCATTCTAACACGGCTCGCTTTAGAATGACTTACCCGCTATTTTCTTTTAGGAATTAGGGTTTAAGATTTTTAAGATTGTTTCACAAGTTAACATGGTATTATGAAAAATTTTACTTTTGGTATGCATATAACAATGTAGAAAAATATAAGGAAGGTTATTTATGGAGACCTCCCCTCGAAATTTGTGTAATTACAGCTTGCATCTCTCTCACTTTCAAAATTACAAAAGCCACCCCTCAATGTTTACATTTCATAAATTCCATGCATAGAAGTACCCTGTTGGAGTAAATTTTCAGGGGGGTCATTTTGTGCATGGTTGTTATGAAATATAAACATTGAGAGGGATAATTGTAATTTCAAAAATAAGAGGGGTGCAAGCTGTAACTATACAAACTTCGAGGGGAAGACCGGTAAATAACCCAATATAACAATATATATATTAAGGGTTATCTACTGGGACCTCCTCTCCAACTTTGCTGAATTACAGGGACCTCTCAAAATCTCCCATCTAAATTTATATTGTTGAGTGTTGACATATATATACAGGGGAAAAAACCCATTGAAGCGAGTATTTGATCATTTTGAAAGTTAAAGGGGATAATTTTCAATAATTATTCCTATTTATTAATGTGATATAGGCATTCTTGAGTTATTTAGTTTTGTTTTTGTTATGATAAACATAAAGATTACTTTGATTGAAGCTAAAAGACTGCACAATAAGGAAAACTCTATGGTCTATTTGATTTAATGCCATGTAGATAGAATTATTATCTTATTGCAATGTGCTTGGCTCAGTGTTATCCTAATAAATAATATAATAGTATTTTGAAAGATCAATAATGATTATCGTCTTTCTTTGTTCTTACTTATTCTAGTCATTACTCATTAGATAACCTCACAAATAAATATTAACAAATATGACCAGCATCTAGATATCATCAAAATATAATTTAACAGAACCATAAAAAAGGGGGCAGCTCGGTACACAAAGCAACCTTGTGCAGCGAGGGTCCTGGGTAGGGGTCCCACCACAAGGGTGAAAGATACGCTAACCTTACCCTGCATAATTGCAAGAGGCTTCTTCCAGGACTCGAACCCATGACCTCAAGGTCACACAACATCTCAACCGTAGCGCCAAGGCTCCCCTTCAGTTTAACAGAACCAATTTCAATAAATTGAGTAGTTGGGTGGTAGTCTAATATGTTGGTCCGGTGTTTAAACAAAAGAGAATCTCTATGATGCAACATGTACTTAAATTGGTCTTCGGTTTTGGGTGACTTAGATAAACCTATGAAGTCACGGTTACTGATATCTGGATGTGATGTTTAGGTGTTGACTTGAGATTGAAGTAAGAGTATGGTGCACTAGACTCTTAATATTTATGCTCGGGTGAACCTCTCACTTGTAATTTAGGGTTGTAAAATCAATTTGGCTTTGGGTGGGTTCATATATGGTAAACCCAAGTCCCTAAATGGGGTTAATCTAAGAGCTTGAGTCCTAGCTGGCACATTGAATGGTATGCTTTAATTTTTAAGGCCTCGGGCCAGTGGTATTTTAGTTGAACTGCAGCATAGATTAGTGCATAGGACAAGGGTTGGTGTTGAGGTTGAACACTGGAGACTTAGGTGTTCGTTTAAAACCTTGAGAAATTGGAATGAAAGGAATTTAATCCACTGAAGGTGTTTCGGGTTTAGGGTTGGCGGACAAAACTGAGACAATGCAGCTTGCAATGGCAATTGGTTAGAGTTTAGATGATGGCCCTCATGTGTTAGATCATTGGCAAGTTTTGGTTTTGGGTGTGTAACCCACTGGAATTGATTAAACCATGTAGAGATTGGAAGGTGAGGAAACCTTCTGTTTATCCTAGAAATGTGGAAGCTAATAAGTTGGATGAAAATATGATTTGGAAAAGACCCTTGTTATGGTCTTGTGCAACTGCCTATTTTTGTCTTGGACCACTATCTCTGAAAAGTGCATATGCATTATGAAAAAAAAAAATAAAGTACAACTACAAAGGAATCATGCCATCCAAGTCCCCCTGAACAAGTTCCAGGAACTCGCCCGTGGGAAGTTTTAAACCACGCCAAATAAAATTACAATTTCTTCTATATTACGTGCAATAGTCCGCTAGACAATTGGACCACTATCTAGTGATGTCATGGTTGACAATGATTAGAGTAGCCATGAGCATGAGCATGGTAAGTCTTGCAAGGAGCTTGGGAGAGTAGTGTACCTAGGCATGTGGAAACTATGCAAGTCAAGTACTTGTGGACACAGTGAATCATTGTGAGCCTTTGATGGGTTGTTGAATGAATGATTGCTAACTAGAGTGTATGTGGTTGGCAGTGTCTCTATAGCCAGACAGGAGACTTGGGTGAAAATGTCCCCAACATGTCTATGGACAGGTATGAAGCCTATGCTTGGTTAAGCTGGAGAAGCCAATGAGGACTTGGACGGTCGCTTGAAATATAGGCTCCATTTGGCACGGCGGTGGTGGTTGTGAACACTATGGTTATGAACCATCGTTCGTGAATGCCCAACCTGAACTTCATCAACTTTTTTGTTCAAAACTAGTTTTCTTATAATGGTGGTGGTTAAAACCGTTGTCATGCCAAATATACATTCTATGATGGTGACATATTTATCAAAAGTCGCCGGAGCAAAAATGCCGCACCAAAAGGAGCCATAGTTAGAGTCATAAACGGTGGGTGTCCAATGAGCTTGGATTAGTGTTCTAATTGAAAGAGACTAAACACAGACAAGTCATATACTGATGTGATGCTAGATAACTTGTGTTTATGATAACAATAGCATAGTGAAGAGTAACAGTGTTAGGTGGAGGTCCTAGAAATCTAGCATTACTTGTGTTGAGAGCTTGCTTATGTACCTCGTTATAGCCTTTACAGTTGTTACTCTTATATGATATGTTTTGTCTATTTTAATTATATATTATTGTTTAGAAGTGCAAAATTATAGAGTTAGTTGAGGGTGGACTTCCTCAAGAACCATTTTGGAATGCTTAAGTGGATGGAGGTGTTGGTCAAATTTAGCTGACCCTCATTGCATAAACTTGTGGATGCAAAGGAAGCTTAAAGGTGGCATTCAGGCAGGAGCTTTCAAAAGACGAGCTAGTATACCTGTTTCCTTAGTTTGTATTCTTATGCTTATAACGTATTGCTCTTTATAAGGATATGGATATTGTGTTTAAGATGGTTGTGTGATCATATATGGGGAAAAATATAACTTATATAAATTATTGCTTCTGATGTACTATGAATCAAGCATCTGTGACATCTTCTAATAACATGACATTACCTCAATATACAAAACCTCAAATGCTGTTTTAGGATTCCTCCGGTTTGGTATAGAATCTTTCAATACGGTCTTTATCGCTCCACCAAGCTCGTTTGGAGATTCATTCGAGTTTAGTCTCATAAGGCGATCCCACTGAAGGGGAGTTTTCCGTACATTTAGAACAGCCAATAGGTACTGAGCAAGGCGAAATTCACCTACTATCGAATCTTTAACAGCTCCTACAGAAAAGAAAAAATTCAGCAAGTAATATAAGGGTATGATGTTGCTGCTTTTTTGGAAGAAAACTGAGGTAATATAAAAAAAATACAAAGATCATATTTAACGTTAGTACTATTTTAAAAGGAAAAAAAAATGTTAGTACTATTTTTAATCATGTTGGTGTTACGGGTTCACCGTCATTTATCTTATTATATTGTTGTTACGTTGTATCGAGTCTTTATTATGTTGAGTCTTTATTATGATGAGTCAAGTTACAGTATTAAAGGTATTTTAATATTTTGTGTATTGTCCTTATATCGGGTATTTACGCTCATGACATTTGAGCCTTATATAAGGAGGTCTTGTCATGTATTTGGGCGATACGAATGAATGAGAATTTTCTTCAAGTCTCCTTTCTTGGGGTTCCTCTCTTCCTCTCCTAAGCTCTTCTCACCTTCCACCACCCTCTAGGGTTTTCATCTTCTCTCATCTCCTCCGCCATTTCTAGGGTTAACACCCTTGTAACCTCCACCCGCCGCTCTCCGACAAACCACCGAAAGAGGCATGTAATAGTTGGGTACCTCGATTCTCTCACATGATTATTTCCAAGGTGAAATATAAAAATTATAAATGAATTATTGGAAAAGCCCCCATTAATGGGCCCTCTTTATTGCTTTCTCTCCCATCCTTCTTTAGTCCCACATCTTGTATAGGATTTATTCTTCTCTCCTCTTTCCTATATATTTGTATTCTCTCCCTGTATTTATCCATCTGAGCAATACATACAAGCTTTGAGCTTTTACAACATGGTATCAAAGCCAGGTTCGAATTGAGCGGTCTTTCTTTCTCAACCCGCGCGGACTGTTTCTGTCCGCTACCCGTTCGGCCTCCTGCGGCCTGCCGGTCTGTCCGCTCCGCTCCTCCTCTCCCTTGGACTCCTCTTTCCGTGGTTCCACCCCTCCCCTCCGTCATTTTATAGCCTTCCCTCCCTCTTCTTCTTCGTAGGTCCACCTTACCTCTCTCTCCTCCAGACCGCTCTATCTCTCGCGGCCTGTTCTCCGGTTCGCTGCGGCCTGCACCTCCAGCTCTAGCTTGCTGCAGCTTCTTCCTGTTCTCTTCTGCTCGCTACCCGCCCGGTCTCCTGCGGCCTGCCTCTTCTGCGGGTTCTTGTTGGTCGCAACGGTCTCTTCACTTTCCGCTCGAGTCTCTCTCCTCGCGGGTTTCTTCTCCTCAGTTCTCTGGTCCGCCTGACCGTGCGGGTTGTTCCTCTCTCACCTGCATCTTGGTCGCGGTCTCCTTCGGCTCTTCCCCTCTCTGTCCGCGCGGCCTGTCTCTGCCCGTTGTGGACTTCTCTGTTCGCGGCCTGTCTCTGTTCGCGCGGCCTGTCTCTGCCCGCCGCGGCCTGTCTCTATCAGCGCGGCCTGTCTCTGCTCGTTGCGGCATTTCCTGTCCGCGTGGCCTCTCCTTGACCGCTGCGGCCTGTCTCCTCTCGCCTTGACCGGCTCCAGTCCTCCGCGGTCTGTTCCTGTCCGCCGCGACCTACTCCAGCTCGCTACGGCCTCCTCCAGCCCGCTCCTTGCCGCGCGTGTTTCTACTCGCTGCGGCCTGCCTTCTGCTGTGCATCAGTTCGCTGGTTCTGCCCGCCTCCTCTCCTCCAGGTCGTCATGTCCTCTAGTGACTCCACTACCGCTCACCCACCGGCGGCCCCCGTGGCTCCTCCTCCCGAACTCCGCGATGAGCTTCGGATTACTACTCTTTCCCTCTCCGGCAAGTCGAATTTCATCCCCTGGGTTCACTCCGTCCGGCGGGTCTTGCAAGCCAAGGGCCTTGCGCGTCACCTTACCCAGGGACCTCCAACTCCTACTACAGATGAATGGCTACGGAATGACGGTCGCGTCCAGACCTGGATCCTGAACTCGGTGGAGGGTGAGTCGTACCAGATGATTATGTATCATGAGACCGCCAAAGCAATGTGGGATGAACTCCATTCCTTGTACTCGGGCAAGGACAGCCTTCAACACCTTTTTGACATCAACACCGATCTTCAAGCTCTGGATATCGGCACAGCTGTGGACATGACCTCCTTTGTGGCTCGGGCTAAAACTCTCACGGAGGCCTGGATTCAGCACCAGCCCTCTACTCCTGATCTCGCTCTTCAAGGAGCCCAGAAGGAGGCGGTCTGTATTGCTACAATTATGGCTCGAGTCCCGCCGCACCTTCATAGTATCCGGGCCCAGGTTCTGGCATCCCCTGCTACCCCTTCCTTCTCCGATGTCTGCTCTATGTTACTCTGAGTACCACCTCCACCGGAGGCTTCTGCACCACCCTCGCTGGCTCTTCTTCAACAGGCCCTTCCTCCCTTACTTCCCCCACCATCTCTTCCTCGGGGTGGACGAACGGGCTCCCGCGGACGGGGCCATGGTGGTCGCGGTCGGCCCAAGTGCACCTACTGCGGCCGGGATGGCCACACTGAAGCGGTCTGTCATAAGAAACATGGCTACCCTCCTCGCCTGCCTACTGCTGTTGTTACTGATAGCTCTCCACCCACTGGTACGCACCTTGAGGCTCTTCGCCTTCAGCTTCAACAACTCCAGGGGCTCCTCAACCCTCCATCCGCTTCAGTTGCCTCCACCTCTCCTGCAGGTATTGCCTCATCCTCCATTACAGGTACTGCCTGTCTGTCCTCTGGTTCTCATTGGATCCTCGACTCGGGAGCCAACCACCACATCACCTCCCTGCTACCGCCAAGGTTCTCGGATGCTCCTCATCCCCCGTCTATTACTGTGGCCAACGCTGCGCTTGTTCCGGTTTCCGGATGTGCTGATCTCTCCATCCACCCCTCTCTCTCTCTCTTCGTTCCGCTCTTTATGCGTCGGCCTCACCCTTTAATTTACTCTCTGTTGGTCGTCTTACTAATGATATGAACTGTTATATCACTTTCACCTCTTCTGGTTTTTTGATACAGGATCGACAGACGCAGATTACCATTGGTAGGGGTCGACTGCAGAACGGGCTCTACCTCCTCGATGACTCTTCTACCGCCCTTTCCTCTGTCTCCTCTACTGACTGGCATTGTCGTCTTGGGCATGCCCCTCTACCTATCCTCCAGAAGGCGCTTCCTAACGTCTCCCTTCCTGTTTTTAAATGTGATTCATGTATTCTTGGCAAACTGTCACGTTCTTCTTATCCCGCACATTGTACTCGGAGCTCTGCTCCTTTTGATCTAATTCATTCTGATATTTGGGGACCGTATAAGATTCCAAGCATCTCTGGTTATCGTTACTTTATAACATTTATTGACGATTACTCTCGCACCACCTGGCTGTATCTCCTTCATGATCGCTCCGAGCTTCCTCGGGTCTTTCAGGCTTTTGTGATCGAGACTCGTACGCAATTCTCTACTACTATCAAAATATTTCGCTCTGATAATGCCGGGAGTACACTAGCCACGAGTTTGCTACTATCTGCGCAGACTTCGGTATTGTTCATCAGACATCGTGTCCCTACACCCCTCAACAAAACGGGGTCGCCGAACGGAAGAACCGTCACCTTCTCGATGTTGCTCGCTCTCTCATGCTTCACATGAATGTTCCCAAAATCTTCTGGAACTTTGCGGTCTCCACTGCGTGTTTTCTTATCAACCGTCTCTCATCTCCGGTTCTCCAGAATGCTACCCCCTTCAGCCTTCTTTTTCCCTCTACACCCGCCTTTCCTCTCACACCCCGGGTTTTTGGTTGTACATGTTTTGTCCATACCCTGGGCCCCACTATCGACAAACTCGATCCCGTGCGGCCAAACACATTTTCGTTGGCTACTCCCTCACCCAAAAGGGCTATGTCTGTTATTCCCCAGCCACCCGAAAGGTCTCTGTATCTGCTGATGCTACTTTTCAGGAGGATCAACCCTTCTTCCCTCCTCCTTTACCACCACTTCTACAATCACCCACTCTACCACCCTCCCTCCCACGGCCGGTTATCCCCGTACACTCCCCTCCAACCCTCCCTCCGCCCCCTCCCACTATTGACTCTCCCCGGCCGCCCGTCATTCGGGTCTATACTCGCCGCCCTCTTCCTCCCGTTGCCCCTATGCAGTCGGCTTCGACCTCGGCTTCTCCGTGCTCTGCTGCTCCGATTCTCGCCTCTACGGCTCATCCGATGACTAACTATGTTTCTCTACATCGCCTCTCTCCACCTCTTCGGACATTGGTTGCTTCCCTCTCCTCGTTTCTATTCCTACTTCCGTACCGGATGCTCTTCAACATCCTAGGTGGCGCACTGCCATGGAAGACGAGATGGTTGCTCTTTGGGCCAACCAGACTTGGACCCTAGTGCCCTTCCTCCCGGCCAGAAACTCGTTGGGTGCAAATGGGTGTTCGTCATCAAACATGCTCCTGATGGGACCATTGACAGACTCAAGGCTCGTCTACTTGCTCGTGGCTTCACCCAGCAACAGGGTCTCGACTATGATGAGACTTTCTCTCTGGTCGCTAAGCTCAACACAGTCCGCATTCTCATCTCCGTAGCTGTCCATCGCCAATGACCCTTATTTCAACCGGACGTCAAGAATGCTTTTCTGAATGGCGACCTTCAGGAAACGGTTTACATGCAACAACCTCCCGGGTTTGAGACCACGGGGGAGCCTCGGGTATGTCACCTTCTCAAATCGCTATATGGTCTCAAACAACCACCTCGGGCATGGTTCGACAAGTTCAGCAAAGCTCTCCGGGCAATTGGCTTCACTCGGAGCTCGGCTGACTTCTCATTGTTTACTCGCCACCGGGCAACGGGTACGGTCCTCCTATTGGTATATGTCGACGACATCATTATTACTGGAAACGACTTGGACAACATACAGGTCGTTAAGCAACATCTAAGCTCCGTCTTCCAAACTAAGGATCTGGGACCTCTTCGGTACTTCCTGGGTCTGGAAGTGGCTAGACGGTCAGATGGTCTGGTTCTCTATCAGCGCAAATATTGTCTGGATCTTCTTCATGATGCAGGCTTCTCTGGCTGCAAACCTGTAAACACTCTCATGGATGCTAATCACAAACTATGTGCTCAGGTCTCAGATTCTGATTCTTTTCTACAAAATCCAGAATATTATCGTCGTCTGGTTGGGAAACTTATCTACCTAACAGTGACAAGACCTGATATATCCTTCGTTGTGGGACTTGTTAGTCGCTATATGCATTCTCCTCGAAGTTCTCATCTTCAAGCTGTGGAACGCATTCTCAGATATCTCAAGACAGCTCCTGGTCAAGGTCTTGTGTACAAAACCTCATCTTCCATTCCTACACTAGTGTCATACTCTGATGCCGACTACGCTGGCTCACTCGATGATCGACGATCTACTAGCAGGTTTTGCACATATTTTGGAGGACACCTGATTACTTGGCGGAGCAAGAAACAAACAGTGGTTGCTCGATCCTCAGCAGAAGCAGAATATCGGGCAATGGCGGCTGTGGTCTCGGAACTCACATGGATTGAGAGTCTCCTTACCGACCTTGGTGTGCGACTATCTTCACCAGCTCTCCTCCTATGTGATAGTGAAGCTGCTATACATATTGCTAAGAATCTGGTCTTTCACGAAAGAACGAAGCATATTGAGGTAGATTGTCATTTCATCCGAGAGAAAGTCCACATGAAGAAGGTCGAGCTCAAGCATGTTTTGAGTACTGAACAGGTTGCAGATATCCTCACCAAAGCTCTACCAAGTACCCTCTTCTATCAGTGCCTATCCAAGCTTGGCGCCTACGACTTGTACGCTCCAGCTTGCGGGGGAGTATTGGAAAAGCCCATGTAAAGGGCCCATTAATGGGCCCTCTTTATTGCTTTCTCTCTCATCCTTCTTTAGTCTCACATCTTGTATAGGATTTATTCTTCTCTCCTCTTTCCTATATATTTGTATTCTCTCCCTGTATTTATCCATCTGAGCAATACATACAAGCTTTGAGCTTTTACAACATGAATCATTTCTGAAAACCATACAATATGTTACATGAATCTCCATGGTGAAGTGATGGGGATAAGCAGCACTCTCGACCGAAGGATCGACGATGAGAAGCGTGCCACCACTTGGTGCCCTAGTTAATAGTGATCAGACAACATACGTAACAGTCAATCATAGTTGTTCATGTCGGGTGCCCTAGTTAGTTT
Source organism: Platanthera guangdongensis (assembly GCA_039583875.1). Taxonomy (NCBI): domain Eukaryota; kingdom Viridiplantae; phylum Streptophyta; class Magnoliopsida; order Asparagales; family Orchidaceae; genus Platanthera; species Platanthera guangdongensis. The sequence goes on from CM077167.1 coordinate 24,240,205, forward strand.
TCCCTATAAATAAGAGTTGAAGGCAGCTATGATGACATTGCTTGCTTTGTAGAAGAAATTTGAAGTCAGGTGGTCTTTCACGGTATGACGTCGTGAGCCAGGGGTACGACGTCCCCAATTTATCCTGATCTCCCCTTCCTAGCATTGGCCTCCCCTCAGCTCTCCACGGTATTCCCATGTTCTTCCTAGCCGCATCTCACCCGCCCTCTCCTTCAGCTACATTCAATGCCCCTAACCTCCACGGAAGCCCTCACCATTGTATCCCCTCTTCTCCATGAGGGCCCATCCTCCACCAGCAACCCCCAACCATCTCAGCACCCCCATGGAAACCCATCCGCTACAAACCCTTCCGCCTTCAGCAGCCAATCCACCCCCTGCAACCTAACCTCTTCTCCTCCCCTGTCGTAACCTCACTTCCACCTCAACCCGTAGACCCTCCTCTTTCACCATCCTAAAAACCTTCTCCCCACCATCACCGCCAGTAGTCGACAACCTTCCCCCTTCAACCGCAAGCCTCTGTCACTCCCAGCTGCAAACTTTGCATCCACCGATTGGATCTACACCAAATTGTTATTGTTGGATCCGTATGTCTGTGAGTTCTTTGTGGTGTTTTATTTATCTCAATTAAATATTGGAAAACATCCTATATTTGCTTGGGGTCCCGTATTGTTTTGCTCTTGCTCATTTCTATTTTCCTTTACACTCTTGAAGTGAGTTTTTTGCTTAAGTTCTTTATGCGAAGTGGAATGTAAATTGTTCACCCGATTGTAATTGTTGTGAAAGTTGTGTATTGCTATTAGCCATATTTAACTATTGTTGCTAAATTAAAACCGGATTAATTTAAATCATAAAAGCATCATATATGGTTAAGTTGCTCTAGTCAACCTAGCACCACCTACATTAGTTTGCATTAGTGTTACTCCACTTCCACAGCCTACCCTATGTCATGAAGCATGGTGATGGAGATCGACACCACACTATGGGCCACCGATCGGCGGGGCCCACTTTTGTCTATTCGCGAAGGAGGCGATGATCGGGTTGACATCCAAGACCAGGAGCACGTTCGGCTCGTCGAGCTATTATTTTTATGTATTTTATTTTATTTTATTTTATTGAATTTGTCTATATGGTGTTTTAGGACCTCGGGCGTAACGACCAATCATAGTCATTCACGTCCGGCGCCCAACCACCCCCTCTTGTTATAAATAGGGGTGGGTGCATCATTTTAGGTTCATTGTTGACTGTGAGAGATTCCAGACCGGAAATCATACATGGTGCGGCGCCGCTAGCCCGGGGTGCGACGCATTGGTTTATTTTCAGTTAATCCATTTCTCATTTCACTGCAGCCCCCCTCCCCCCTCCCTCGTGAGTCAGCCCTCTCCTATGATTCCTCTTCTCATCTGCAGGAACCGCCACTAACCCCCCTGTATACCTCGATCTCCATCGAATAGAGGGAGGAAACCGCCAACCTCTCTTGTTCAACTCCCACTTCCACGACGGAACAATTGTACTCCCCATCGCAACACCCTCTATTCACTGTCACTCTCGCCTGTAATCGCAGCTGGGCTGAGAAACTCCTGCGTCGTTCGACTTCATCGCCAGGGACAACTTCCTCCTCCCCGGTCGCACCAGCCACAGAAGTTCACTGGTGATTTCGATCTCTCGGCGCCGCTCCCTTCCTCGTCTTCGTTGTCCCGTGGAACCACCAGCCGTTTCCGCTAGTTAAGCCGCACGATCCTTGATCCTTCGATCAACAACAACCGCCCCTCCCATCCACTAACAGCCTGAAGCCACCCCTTTCACTAGCCCTGTTTTCCTCACCCGTCCAAGAGAAGTCGCAAGCCATAACTCCCAGTCGCATTCCACATGCTTTTCTTTCGCCGTATGTCGTTGTCTCCTATTCCTGTGCTTGTCCATCCCTATACCAGACACCGTTTCCGGGTACACATTTCAACCTACTCTTTATTTTCTGTAACCGAATTCGTCTCCACACAGCAGCATCCCGTCATCAACAGTTTGTCACTGGATTTCACATATTTGTGAGTATTATTGTATTGTGCTTATTTCTTTATTTAATGGATATTGAAAAACATTACATATTTGTTTGGATGTTTTGATGCATTAGCGTAATTGTGCTATTAATTTCTTTATCTTATAAACCTAATTCATGGAATTTGTGGTAGAAAGGACTTCGTGGGTAATCGAGCATGGTTTACTTGCGTATCAGAAAATTAATGTTAGCCCTGTGTTAATTTGCCTTAATTATAAAAACACTGCAAATTTTATTTCCGGATTAAAAATTTTAAATCCCATTTGCATGTCATTCACTTTTATTCGAGTCCACCTTGCATCACGAGCATTTAGGATCGTATTAGTGTCGGCACACCCAAATCTCACGGCACTTGCAAGTTACGTAGTGGTAGGTATTACCGTCAAACCATGTCAGACTTGAACCTTACTGTTGAGAGAACCACCAACTCCAATTCGGAGATGACACTAGTGGAATTCCAACGAGTGATGTTAGATCGATTTGATCAAATGACTACACTATATGGCGATCTTCGCACCCGCGTCGGCGCCCTTGAGAATCAGCGAGAGCAATCTACTTCCCAGAGCAGGGATAACTCACCCACTCCACCTGGTGTTCACTTTGAGGAAGGACGTGTTGCCAACGTTGTTAAGATCTCGATTTAGCTCTTAAGATCGGATGATCTTATGAGTTTTACGGGAAAAACGAGTCACGAGCTATGCTGGATCGGGCTCCCTGCAAAAACGCCAGGATCGGCGATCCTACGATCATAGTCGATCCCAGTGTTTTAATCCCGCATTATTCATCCCCGCAGCAGTCGCTCCCGCAGCAGGCACTCCCGCATTCTAGACCATCCTGTCGCTCCCGCAGCAGTCGCTCCCGCAGCAGTCGCTCCCGCATTCTAGGTCATTTCTTCTTCTTCTTCTTCCCGCATTCTTCTTCTTCTTCTGCTAGGTCTTCCCGCTAGGTCTTCCCGCATTCTTCTTCTTCTTCCCACTAGGTCATCCTGCATACTTAAGGCAATTCTTCCTCTTCTCTTCTTCTTCTTCTTCATCCCGCATTCTTCAGGCAATTATTTCTTCCCGCAGGCTAGGACATCCCGCATTCTTCTTCTTCTCATCTTATTTCTTCCAATCGCAACACTCATTATTTCTTCCCGCATTCTAGGTCATCCCGCATTCTTCTTCTTCTTCTCATTATTTCTTCCCGTTCTTCTTCTTCTTCTTTTTTGGAATATTATATTTTGATGTGATGGTATGGACGTATGGTATGCAACTATGCATTAATTACAGTGTCTTTTATATTAATATTTATCGAATGTTGATTGTTACATATTTCTCATGCTTTTGTTTTACATTTTTCCGATGCTTTTATTTTATAAAAATAATTCTTCCAATGTGTATGATTTTTTAAATTTTTATTATAATACGATCTTACGATCTGTGTCGATCCTACGTTTTACGATCTTAGGGATGCCTCCCGATCCTAAGTAAGATCTCGATCTTCACAAACTTGTGTGTTGCCCTCCCACCACAAGACATGCGTGTTAGAAATCAACCACCACGAGAGGCCGCTTCACTTCGTGAGCCTGCTCCACACCGAAGGGGACATCTCGATTACGCTCGAGTCCGTCAGTCTGCACCTGCTCTCCCACGACATCCAACTCCACAAGATAGAGCTCAGGACCGTTATGACTACGGACCAGACGATTACTTCAATGATTATCCTGAGCCACGTCGAGCACCACCCGCTGAGTACGATATTACCCGTTTCATACACATTAATGCCTGCACCTTCGATGGTCAGCTTGAACCAAAGACTTTTAGCGACCGCCTTCAGGAGATGGACCACTATTTTAAGTGGTATAATATGAGTGATGAACACTGTGTCAGGTTTGCGAAAATGAAGTTGGTCGATCCATCCAAGATTTTTTGGATCAGTCTAGAGAGATCTCTGCAACGAGACGGGTACCGTCCTATTATCCACTGGGAAGTCCTGAAACGCCGATTGAAGGAAAAATACCTTCCAGCCTACTATCGGGATCAGTTGTTAGATCAACTTTTGCATTGTGCCAGGGCGCGCAATCTGTAACAAAGTATATGTCTCAATTTGATGAGCTAGCAGTGAGGAATGTGATCTACGAGAGGAGACTAGTGTCACCGCTTCCCGATTCTATATTGGGTTGAGATCAGAGTTCTGCAGGGAGCGCTAATGTTACTAGTCGACGTATCACCCTACTACGCACACTGAGCGCTAGTGCGCCTAGTTTTGAGAGCCGGACCAGTCAGTTCAACCGGTCGGACCGCCGACCGGTTCATCAGACGGTCCGGTTAGGTCCTTAAAACTGCCTACATCAAAAACCGGTCAAAAACCGATTAATCGGACAGTGAGAGCGGTTAACCGGAGACCGGGCCGGTTATTAGACAACCGGACGGGCCCCGTCTACACAGCTAGTCGGTAGAAAGAAGCCACGCGAGAGCCCATCAACAATCTACTGTGATGGACCGGCACATAAAATATTAATTTGATATATTAAACTGATAGTACACTTAATCTTAGCCAAAAGGCTGAGAATGATATGAATTGAACGTGGCCACATCACTTTCTTTTATAGGCTTTGCTGCAGCATCAAAATTTCAGCTGGTGATGTGGTACTAAAGAAATCAGCCAATAGGCATAGGCAGCGTTCGACGTCTGATCCCACTTCTGAATAAATTATTATAAATATTATCATAATCTAAGAATATTTGTAAAGTATTTATTTTTATATCATTATTTTTTGTATTGAATATATAATTAATTATATTGCAAAGAAATATTTTAAATTATTTTTTCAACTTATTGAGTTGGGAATAAATTATTATAAATATTTGCAAGTGTATATATTATAAATATTTATATATAAATGTTTGCGAGCAGCGGGTGCGCCGTCGTGCCGGGATAATGTCGCGTTGGGCACAGGGGCCCCCTTGCACTATCGCAGTGGAAGTACTGTTGGGGATGGTCGTAAGGGCTGAGCTCTGTGTCTGTCACTCGGGTGTGTGTGAATATATATATGTGTGTGTGTGTGTAACGGCTTGATCCCGATCTAACCGGTTCAACCTTGAACATTTCTTTCTGCTGGTTCGACGTCCGGTCTGGTTTTCAAAACATTGGTTTATCAAGTGACTACACCACCTACCCTGACTTTGGTGAGATCTATTTGGGATTTTTGAGGGATCCTCTTAAGCCCACTGATGGATTTGATATTGTAGAGGGATACTTATATCATTGGTCTCGTCTCTGCATCCCCAGGACGTCCTTCAGGGACTTCCTGATTTGGGAAATGCACGTTGGTAGTGCAGCTAGCAACTTTGGCAGAGATAAGACCATTGCTTTAATTGAGGATCACTTCTATTGGCCCGCCATGAAAAGGGATGTTACATGTGTTGTGCGACACTACGGCACATGTCAGACTGCAAGGGTTCAAAACAAAATACTAGACTCTATACTCCTCTTCCAGTCCCACACCAGACATAGGTCGACATTAGTATGGATTTGGTATATCCTCTCACTTTGAGAAAACACGATTCTATTTTCGTAGTGGTAGACCGGTATTTGAAGATGGCTCATTTTATTGTTTGTCGCAAGACTGCTGATGCGGCTTATGTGGCGTCCATTTTCATAAGATACATTTTTCGGTTATATGGATTACCTAAATCTATAGTGTGACCGCGACGGTTGATTTCTGAGCTACTTTTGGAGAATGTTATGGCATAAAATGGGTACGACCTTGAAATTTTCTACCGTTTATCACACACGGACCAGACTGAGGTCGTCAATAGGAGTTTAGGGAATTTATTACGGTGTCTAGTTGGTGATCACCCGTCAATTTGGGATTCTGTGTTACCTATAGCGTAGTTTGCATATAATAGTTCTGTTAGAAACGAACAAACAACAAGCAGAAATGGTTTTAATCTCAAACTTTATTATCTGAAAAAGGTATCTATTACAAAAGTATGCCCTCCCTTATATAGAATGGAGGAGAGATGAGAGAATACAAATAAGAGATGTGAGACTAAAAATTTACAGGACTAAGCGGACTATACAAAACAAACCGCACAAGCCGCGCGGTTAGACAGAGGAAGGGCTAACCGCACGGCTACCACAAGAGAAGAAGAGAGATGTCAGGGGAGACCGTTAGACCGCCCGGTCTCCAAGCCGGCTGAGACAAACCGCCAGACCGCGCGGTCTTCAACCCGTCAAGACAGACCGCCAGACCGCCCGGTCACCAACTTCAACACTCCCCCTCAAGCTGGAGCATATATATCGATCATGCCCAGCTTGTCGCAAATATGAAGAAATGAGGCGGAAACTGGCTTGATGAAGATGTCAGCTAGCTCTTTATCAGATGTGACAAATGGAGCACAAATTTGTTCCTTTAAGATCTCTTCACGAATGAAATGACAGTCGACCTCAATGTGCTTTGTTCTCTCATGGAAGACAGGATTTTTGGAGATGTATAAGACGGCCTTGTTATCATAGAACATAGGTAGAGGATGGTTGTAGACCTCTCCTAAATCTAGCATGAGAGCCCGCAGCCATTTTAACTCACAAGTGGTCGACGCCATACTGCGATACTCAGCTTCTGCACTGGACCTGGAGACAACACACTGCTTCTTGCTCTTCCAGCTCACCAGATTTCCCTCACCAAAGGTGCAAAAACCTGAGGTTGACTTGCGATCCCCTTTGTCATCAGCATAACTTGCATCTGAGTAGGCTTCAATCCTCAGATGATCATTCTTCTGAAAAAGTAATCCTTTCTCCGGCGCTGCTTTGACATACTCCAAGATCCGTAAGGCGGACTGTAGATGGCACTCCCTAGGTGCTTGCATGAATTGACTCACCTTGCCCACAGCATAGGAAATGTCGGGCCTGGTCACTGTGAGATATATGAGCTTACCAACCAGACACCTGTACCGCGAACTATCTGAAAGAGGAGGCGAATCATCTGTCCAGGTTTTGTCTTCTCCAATTGCCATGGGGCATCGGGCAGGTTTTGCTCCAGTCAATCCTGCCTCTTTTAAAAGATCAAGGGCATACTTACGCTGAGAGAGAACTAAGGAGTCGGGCTTCCGAGAGATTTCAATCCCCAGAAAGTATTTTGGGGAGCCCATATCCTTTGTGACCAGATGTTGACGAAGATGTTTCTTGGTCATCAATACCACATCTTGATCATCGCCAGTAAGAAGAATGTCATCAACATACACTGCAAGAACAACAAGACCAGAGGCTGTTTTCCGAACAAACAAGGAGTGATCTGCTGAGTTTCTTGTAAAACCAATGGCCGAAACAATGCCACTGAACTTGTCAAACCAGGCACGAGGACTCTGCTTGAGGCCATAGATAGCCTTCTTGAGCCGGCATACCCGTGGCTCCCCCTGAGCAACATACCCCGGAGGTTGCTCCATGTAAACATCTTCTTGCAGATCACCATAGAGGAAAGCATTCTTAACATCAAGCTGCGAGATGGGTCAATCCCTGTTGACAGCCACAGAGAGAAGAACCCGAATAGTGCTGAGACGAGCCACTGGAGAGAAAGTGTCAAAGTAATCAACGCCATAAGTTTGGGTAAAACCCTTGGCAACCAGGCGAGCCTTATAACGGTCCACACTGCCATCTGGGAGAAACTTCACCACGAAGACCCATCGACAACCAACAACATCCGTGCTGAAAGGAGGAGAAACAAGGGTCCAGGTACCCCGTTCAGTGAGAGTAGCAATCTCCTCATCCATGGCAGCTTTCCAATGAGGAATAGTAAGGGCCTCCTGGTAGGAACGGGGGGTGGCAGTGGCCGAGATAGTCAGTGCAAAAGCTCTGCGAGAAGGGGTAAGACGATCGTAGGAAACAACTGCAGCAAGCGGGTGTTGGGTACATGCCCGAACCCCTTTGCGAAGAGCAATGGGGAGATCCAGGTCAGCAGGTGCCTCAGTATCCGGAGTATCCGTGGTGGAGAGAGCTGGCCCGGGAGTAGAGAGAGATGACAACGGAGTGGAGGGAGAAAGCAGAGGAGAGGGTGGAGATGGTGGAGGGGGTGGAGATGGTGGAACAGCCGTGGGAGCAGAGGGAATGGATGGGTCGGTATAAGCAGTAGGATCAAGAGGAGGAGAGGAGGAAGCGGGAGAGAAGTAAGATGCATTGTCAAAGAAGGTGACATCCGCAGAGACAAATTGCTTGCGGGTAACGGGGTCAAAGCAACAGTAACCTTTCTGAGTGGGTGAGTACCCCAGAAAGACACATTTAGTGGCACGGGGTGAGAGTTTGTCACGGGTGGCAGCGGGAGAGTGCACAAAGGCGGTGCACCCAAAGATGTGCAGGGGAAGAGAAAAGGGATCCTTGTTCGGATAAAGAAGGGAGAAGGGGGTAGCACCGTGGAGAACTGTGGAGGGAAGGCGATTGATGAGATATCAGGAGAGGAGGATAACAAAGCCCCAATAGGATCGAGGAACATGCATTTGAGTCAGCAGAGTGCGAGCGACATCAAGGAGGTGACGATTTTTACGTTCCGCCACCCCATTTTGTTGGGAGGTGTAGACACAGCTTGTCTGACGAATAACACCATGGTGAATACAAAAGGAGGAGAAGTCGTGGCTAAGATACTCCTTAGCATTGTCAGAACGAAGGATTTTAATAGATGTATCAAACTGAGTTTTAACCATAGAGTAAAATGAGGTCCAAACAGAGAACAGCTCGGAGCGATCCTTGAGAAGATACACCCACGTACACCGAGAGAAATCATCAATGAATGTGACAAAATAGGAACTACCCCGCCCGATGGTGAGGGTAGGAGCGGGACCCCAAATGTCAGAGTGAATGAGGTCGAACGGGCGGGAAGAGCCCCGACGTTACGTTGGTGGGAAGGACGAGCGGTGATGTTTGCCAAGTTGACAGGCATCACAGTTTAGAGGAGGATGATGAGGAGGGAGGTGGGGCAGGAGCTGGCGTAGAATGCGGGGAGGAGCATGTCCAAGGCGAAGATGCCATTGGAGAAGATCTGTAGAAGAGGTGGAGAAGGCGGAGAGAGCAGAAACATTGTCGAGGAAGTAGAGGTCACCACTCTCAGTCCCGGTAGCAATCGTCCGTTGGGAGTCCGGATCCTGAAAGGCACAAGAGGTAGGGGTGAATATGACAGAACACCGTAGTTGCTTGCATAAAGAAGTAACCGATAATAAATTGCACGGAAACTTGGGCACATAGAGGGTATCAGCTAGGCAGAGAGATGGAGTGACTTGAACCATGCCCGTCCCATGGACGGGTGAGGGAGACCCATCCGCAACAATGACCGGGGGCAACTGTGCATGTGTGTCAAGAAGAGAGAAACACTGAGGATTGCCCGTCATATGATTTGTAGCACCAGAGTCAATGAGCCATCGTCCGCGAGTAACAACATGAGCACTACCAGAAGAGGTGACCACCGAGGCGGACAGTCTGGAGGAGGGGAAAGCCATGGAAGCAAGAGGGGAGCAAACCGCGGCGATAAGAACAAGCCGCGAGGAGGAGAAAGAAGCTGAACGGTTAAGCGAAGAAGAGAAGAGAAAACCAAGGCGGGCGAACAGAGAACAGGTCGTGCGGCTCGGAAGGCCACGACCAAGAAGCAGAGCAAAGCAAAGGGAAAGAAGTCGCACGGCTTGAAAAAGGCGGGCGAACAGAGGAGAACAAGTCGCACGGCTAAAGATGAGGCCGGAGCGACTAGCAAGCAGGAGCGGGTAGAAGGCAACAGTCGCGGCGACTTAGAAGAAATCACGGCGAATAGAGGAGATCGCGAAAACAGGGCGCGAAAAAAGAAGGAGAAAGCCGCGGGGAGAGGAAGAGAGCAACCCGCGCGAAACCGCAGCGGTCAGGAAGCAGAACAAGGCACAGCGGGGAAGAGGTCGCGCGTACTGAAAAGTCCGTACGAACAAAAGAGAAGAGGAAGCAAGAAGCAGCGACAACAACAAGGCGCAATCCGGGCGAACAGAAGCAGGCCGCACAGCTAGGGAACAAACAGGCGGCGAGAAGGAAGCAGGTCGCGGCGACAACTAAACAGGTCGCGGCGAAGAAGAGCAGCTAGAGAAAAGAAGCAGCAAGCCGCGCGAACAGAGCAGCGGGCGGAAGAGAGGACAAGCCGCAAAGACAGGTCGCAAGAATCAGAAACAAGCGGCGAGAATCAGAGGGCGCACACAATCAGAAGGAAAAGACCGTGTGCTCTGATACCATGTTAGAAACGAACAAACAACAAGCAGAAATGGTTTTAATCTCAAACTTTATTATCTGAAAAAGGTATCTATTACAAAGGTATGCCCTCCCTTATATAGAATGGAGGAGAGATGAGAAAATACAAATAATAGATGTGGGACTAAAAATTTACAGAACTAAGCGGACTATACAAAACAAACCGCACAAGCCGCGCGGTTAGACAGAGGAAGGGCTAACCACACGGCTACCACAAGAGAAGAAGAGAGATGTCAGGGGAGACCGTTAGACCGCCCGGTCTCCAAGCCGGCTGAGACAAACCGCCAGACCGCGCGGTCTTCAACCCGTCAAGACAGACCGCCAGACCGCCCGGTCACCAACTTCAACAAGTTCCATCAATAGGTCTACTGGCATGAGTATTTCATATAGTGTCAGGATATGAGACTAGGAAACATGTTGACTTTGCTCTTGTTCCCTTGGAGTCACGCCCTAGTGAGTCCGTCGAGTCTTTCATTCATCACATACATGAACTGCATGAAATGATATAGAAAAAAATTGCTAGCAATAATGAATTATATGAAGCACTGGCAGATGAACACAAGCGTGAGCAGCATTTTTGGGTAGGCGAGCAAGTCACGATTCGACTTCTCATGGAGAGGCTCGCAAAAGGAGTTGCTAAGAAACTACAATCAAAGCGAACAGGCCATTATAAGATTCTAAAGAAATTTGGGACAAATGCCTATGAGATCGACCTCCCAATAGATATGGGTATTCATCATGTATTTAATACTGAAGATTTAACACCGTACTTTGAGCCTCTCGAATATAGGGATCCATACCTTAATCCACTTCCTACACCGTCCCCGTTATAGTCTGATCCTTCCCCTGGCTACCTTGGACAAACACCTACGGACTTGTCAGCACCACCTATGATTCCACCGGTTCTTCAGGAACCACCAGCACGAGAGATGAGGGTTGAGCACATTACTGATATTGTGGCCGATGAGTGCATTTCCACCGCAGACGGCCCTTTTTGTCGTTACTTGGTGCACTGGAGCGGACTCCCCATTTTTGATGATACTTGGATGTCTGCAGCGGAGAATGATAGACTTGCCCCCGATCTTCGACGTTAGTACAATCATCTCCATTCATCATAGATGAATGCTTTTCAGTCGGGGGAGTTGATGAAAATCGACATTAGACTACGGGTTACCAGTCGGCGGGACCCACGTTTGTATATTCACGCAGAAGGCGATGATAGGATCGACGATCCAAGACCACGAGTATGTCAGACTCGTCACACTATTATTTTTATGTATTTTATTTTTTTGGATTTCTTTTGGTGTTCTAGGGCCTCGGGTGTAACAACCAATCATAGTTGTTCACGCTCGGTGCGAAACCGCCCCTCTTTTTATAAATAGGGGTGGGTGCGGCAGTTTAGGTTCATTGTTGATTTATGAGAAATTCCAGACCGACAATCATCCGTGGTGCGACGTCGCGAGCCCAGGGTGCGACGCCTTGTTTTATTTTCAATTATTATAAATATTATCATAATCTATGCATATTTGTAAAGTATTTATTTTTATATCATTATTTTTTATTGAATATATAATGAATTATATTGCAAAGAAATATTTTAAATTATTTTTTCAACTTATTGAGTTGGGAATAAATTATTATAAATATTTGCAAGTGTATATATTATAAATATTTATATATAAATGTTTGCGAGTGGCGGGTGCGCCGTCGTGCCGGGATAATGTCGCGTTGGGCACAGGGCCCCCATTGCACTATCGCAGTTGAAGTACTGTTGGGGATGGTCGTAAGGGCGGAGCCCTGTGTCTGTCACTCGGGTGTGCGTGAATATATATACATACATATGTGTGTGTGTGTGTGTGTCTAACGGCTTGATCCCGGTCGAACCGGTTCAACCTTGAACATTTCTTTCCGCTGGTTCGATGTCCGGTCTGATTTTCAAAACCTTGGTTTATCAAGTGACTACCCCACCTACCCTGACTTTGGTGAGATCTATTTGGGATTTTTGAGGGATCCTCTTAAGCCCACTGATGGATTTGATATTGTAGAGGGATACTTATATCATTGGTCTCGTCTCTGCATCCCCAGGACGTCCTTCAGGGACTTCCTGATTTGGGAAATCCACGATGGTAGTGCAGCTAGTTACTTTGTCAGAGATAAGACCATTGCTTTAATTGAGGATCTCTTTTATTGGCCCGCCATGAAAAGGGATGTTACATGTGTTGTGCGACACCGCGACACATGTCAGACTGCAAAGGGTTCGAAACAAAATACTAGACTCTATACTCATCTTCCAGTCCCACACCAGACATAGGTCGACATTAGTATGGATTTGGTATTGAGTCTTCCTCGCACTTTGAGAAAGCACGATTCTATTTTCGTAGTGAAAAACCGATATTTGAAGATGACTCACTTTATTGTTTGTCGAAAGATAGCTTATGCGGCTTATGTGGCGTCCATTTTCATAAGATATATTTTTTTGTTATATGGATTACCTAAATCTATAGTGTCTGACCGCGACGCTTGATTTCTGAGCAACTTTTGGAGAATGTTATGGCATAAAATGGGTACGACCTTGAAATTTTCTACTGTTTATCACCCACAGACCAGATTGAGGTCGTCAATAGGAGTTTAGGGAATTTATTACGGTATCTAGTTGGTGATCACCCGTCGATTTGGGATTCTGTGTTACACATAACGTAGTTTGCATATAATAGTTCCATCAATAGGTCTATTGGCATGAGTCCATTTCATATAGTGTCAGGATACGAGCCGAGGAAACCTGTTGACTTTGCTCTTGTTCCCTTAGAGTCACGCCTTAGTGAGTCTGCCGAGTCTTTCATTCATCATATACATGAACTGCATGAGATGATCAAGAAAAAATTTGCTAGTAATAATGAATTATATGAAGCACAGGCAGATGAACACAAGCGTGAGCAGCATTTTGAGTAGGCGAGCAAGTCACGATTCGAATTCTCATGGAGAGGCTCGCAAAAAGAGTTGCTAAGAAACTACAACCAAAGCAAACAGACCCTTATAAGATTCTAAAGAAATTTGGGACAAATGCCTATGAGATCGACCTCCCAACAGATATGGGTATTCATCATGTATTTAACACTGAAGATTTAACACCGTACTTTGAGCCTCTCGAATATATGAATCCATACCTTAATCCACTTCCTACACCGTCCCCGTTATAGTCTGATCCTTCCCCTGGCTACCTTAGACAAACACTCACGGACTTGTCTGCACCACCTATGATTCCACTGGTTCTTCAGGAACCACCAGCACGAGAGATGAGGGTTGAGCACATTACTGATATTGTGGAGCATGAGTGCATTTTCACCGCAGACGGCCCTTTTTGTCGTTACTTGGTGCACTGGAGCAGACTCCCCATTTATGATGATAGACTTGCCCCCGATCTTCGATGTTAGTACAATCATCTTCATTCATCATAGATGAATGTTTTTCAGTCGGGGGAGTTGATGAAGATCGACATCAGACTACGGGTTACCAGTTGGCGAGACTCACTTTTGTATATTCACGCAGAAGGCGATGATCGGATCGACGATCCAAGACCACGAGTATGTCCGACTCGTCACGCTATTTTTTATGTTTTTTTTTGGATTTCTTTTGGTGTTCTAGGGCCTCGGGTGTAACAACCAATCATAGTTGTTCACGCTCGGTGCCAAACCACCCCTCTTGTTATAAATAAGGGTGGGTGCGGCAGTTTAGGTTCATTGTTGATTTATGAGAAATTCCAAACCAACAATCATCCGTGGTGCGACGCCGCGAGCCCAGGGTGCGACACTTTGTTTTATTTTCAATTATTATAAATATTATCATAATCTATGCATATTTGTAGAGTATTTATTTTTATATCATTATTTTTTATTGAATATATAATGAATTATATTGTAAAGAAATATTTTAAATTATTTTTTCAACTTATCGAATTGGGAATAAATTATTATAAATATTTGCAAGTGTATATATTATAAATATTTATATATAAATGTTTGCGAGCAGCGGGTGTGTCGTCGTGCCGGGATAATGTCGCGTTGGGCACAAGGCCCCCTTGCACTATCGCAGTTGAAGTACTATTGGGGATGGTCGTAAGGGCAGAGCCCTGTGTCTGTCACTCGGGTGTGTGTGAATATATATATATATATATATATATATATATGTGTGTGTGTGTGTCTGTGTGTGTGTGTAACGACTTGATCCCGGTCGAACCGGTTCAACCTTGAACATTTCTTTCCGCTGGTTCGATGTCCGGTCTGATTTTCAAAACCTATGTTTATCAAGTGACTAACCCACCTACCCTGACTTTGGTGAGATCTATTTGGGATTTTTGAGGGATCCTCTTAATCCCACTGATGGATTTGATATTGTAGAGGGATACTTATATCGTTGGTCTCATCTCTGCATCCCCAGGACGTCCTTCAGGGACTTCCTGATTTGGGAAATGCACGTTGGTAGTGCAACTAGCCACTTTGGCAGAGATAAGACCATCGCTTTAATTGAGGATCACTTCTATTGGCTCGCCATGAAAAGGGATGTTACAGGTGTTGTGCGACACTGCGGCATATGTCAGACTGCAAAGGGTTCGAAACAAAATACTAGACTCTACACTCCTCTTCCAGTCCCACACCAGACATAGGTCGACATTAGTATGGATTTGGTATTGGGTCTTCGTCGCACTTTGAGAAAGCACGATTCTATTTTCGTAGTGATAGACCGGTATTTGAAGATGACTCACTTTATTGTTTGTCGCAAGACTGCTGATGCGGTTTATGTGGCGTCCATTTTCATAAGATACATTTTTTGGTTATATGGATTACCTAAATCTATAGTGTTTGACCGCGACGTTTGATTTCTGAGCTACTTTAGGATAATGTTATGGCATAAAATGGGTACGACCTTGAAATTTTCTACCGTTTATCACCCACAGACCAGACTGAGGTCGTCAATAGGAGTTTAGGGAATTTATTACGGTGTCTAGTTGGTGATCACCCGTCGATTTGGTATTCTGTGTTACCCATAGCGTAATTTGCATATAATAGTTCCATCAATAGGTCTACTGGCATGAGTCCATTTCATATAGTGTCAGGATATAAGCCTAGGAAACCTGTTGACTTTGTTCTTGTTCCCTTAGAGTCACGCCCTAGTGAGTCCGCCGAGTCTTTCATTCATCACATACATGAACTGCATGAGATGATCTAGAAAAACATTGCTAGGCTGCTAGCAATAATGAATTATATGAAGCACAGGCAGATGAACACAAGCGTGAGCAGCATTTTTGGGTAGGCGAGCAAGACACGATTCGACTTCTCATGGAGAGGCTCGCAAAAAGAGTTGCTAAGAAACTACAACCAAAGCGAACAGGCCCTTATAAGATTCTAAAGAAATTTGGAACAAATTCCTATGAGATAGACCTCCCAACAGATATGGGTATTCATCATGTATTTAATACTGAAGATGTAACACCGTGCTTTGAGCCTCTCGAATATAGGAATCCATACCTTAATCCACTTCCTACACCGTCCCCGTTATAGTCTGATCCTACCCATGGCTACCTTAGACAAACACCTACGAACTTGTCCGCACCACCTATGATTCCACCGGCTCTTCAGGAACCACCGACACGAGAGAGGGTTGAGCACATTACTGATATTGTGGCGCATAAGTGCATTTCCACCGCAGACGGCCCTTTTTGTCGTTACTTGGTGCACTGGAGCGGACTCCCCATTTTTGATGATACTTGAATGTTGCAAACGGAGAATGATAGACTTGCCCCCGATCTTCGACGTTAGTACAATCATCTCCATTCATCATAGATGAATGCTTTTCAGTCGGGGGAGTTGATCAAGATCGACATCAGACTACGGGTTACCAGTCGGCGGGACCCACTTTGTATATTCACGCAGAAGGCGATGATCGGATCGACGATCCAAGAACACGAGTAGGTCTGACTCGTCACGCTATTATTTTTATGTTTTTTTTTTGGATTTCTTTTGGTGTTCTAGGGCCTCGGGTGTAACAACCAACCGCCCCTCTTTTTTGGATTTCTTTTGGTGTTCTAGGGCCTCGGGTGTAACAACCATAGTTGTTCACGCTCGGTGCCAAACCGCCCCTCTTGTTATAAATAGGGTTGGGGCGGCAGTTTAGGTTCATTGTTGATTTATGAGAAATTCCAGACCGACAATCATCCGTGGTGCGACGTCGTGAGCCCAGGGTGCGACGCCTTGTTTTATTTTCAATTAATCCTTTTCTCATTTTACTGTTACCCCCTGCCCCCCCTCTCACGATTCCTGAACCGCCTCTAACCCTCCTGTATACCTCGATCTTCATCGAATAGAGGGAGGAAACCACCAACCTCTCCTGTTAAACTCCCTCTTCCTCAATGGAAGAACTGTATGCACAATCACAACACTAACAGTTCACCGTCACTCTCACCTGTAATTGCAACTGGGCTGAGAAACTCCTGTGCCATTTGACTTCATCACCAAAGACGACTTCCTCCTCCCCAGTCGCACCAGCCACATCAGTTCTCCGGCGATTTCAACCCCTCGGCGCCGCTCCCTTCCTCGTCTTTGTTGTCCCATGGTACCACCAGTCGTTTCCATCAGTTAAGTCGCACGATCCTTGATGCTCCGATCGACAGAAGCCGCCCCTCCCATCCACTAACAACCCGAAGCCGCCCCTTTCACTAGCCCTGTTTTCCCCTCCCGTCCAAGTGAAGTCAAAAGGCATAACTCCCAGTTAGCAACTTCTTTCAACATACTTCCTCTGTCGTCGTATGCTCTTGTATCTTGTTCATGTGCTTGTCCATCCCTCTACCAGACATTGTTTCCTGCTACACATTTCAACATACTTTTTATTTTCTACACCCGAATTCATCTCCACGCAGCAGCAGCCCGCCATCAACGGTTTGTCATTGGATTCCGCATATTTGTGAGTATTATTGTATTGCGCTTATTTCTTCATTTATTGGATATTGGAAAATATTACATATTTGTTTGGGTGTTTCGATGCATTAGCGTAATTGTGCAGTTAACTTCTTTATCTTATAAACATAATTCGTGGAATTTGTGGTAGAAAGCACTTTGTTAGTAATCGAGCGTGATTTACTTGCGTATCAGAAAATTAATGCTCGCACTATGTTAATTTGCCTCAATTATAAAAACAGCATTGCAAATTTTATTTTCGGATTAAAAATTTTAAAACTCATTTGCATTTCATTCACTTTTATTCGAATCCACCTTGCATCACGAGCAGTTAGGATAGTATTAGTGTCGGCACACCCAAGTCTCACGGCCTACCCTGTGTCACATGGTGATAAAAAGTAAACTGATATACATAAGTTCAAAAACATGAAATATGGTAATAT
This sequence comes from Platanthera guangdongensis, assembly GCA_039583875.1. NCBI lineage: Eukaryota > Viridiplantae > Streptophyta > Magnoliopsida > Asparagales > Orchidaceae > Platanthera > Platanthera guangdongensis. The sequence continues at coordinate 24,257,874 of CM077167.1, forward strand.
GTTCATCAAACAACATACAACAACCAACTGCTAAAAAAGAAAATACCCAAAGTAAAATCTTCTTAAAACTCAAGAAGATGTAAGTCTAAGATTATTTGGAATAAGATAATGATCTCAATATTATAAAACAAATATGAACTTTTATGATAAACCACATTTTGAGGGAACCCAGATTATCCAACTGTATCATGTTTTCTTTCTTTTTGTCAAAAATATAATCTCATATCAGTAATATCTTCTTCTTTGGTGATCTTGAGGAAGTAGTTTATATAGAACCACTTGAAATGTTACATAGTGGGAGAAGGTGATGTCTGTTTAGGAAGGCAAACTATGATCTAAAATAAAGTTTTGAGGCGTGATTTAAAAAGCTTTTATCTGATAAAAATATTTGATCTTTGCACCTCTAATCATTCCATATTTGTCAGAAATTTATCAAGACCAGTAATATAAATTGTGTGTATGGATTTATTATCCAATGAAAGTGACCAACATGACATTTTTGAAAAAAATGTGTAATTTTACTAAAAATTTGAGACGCCTTAAATACTTTCTTAGAGAAGAGTTTGTTATTAAATGTCATAAGAGTATCTGATAGCTTCCGCTATCGTTTAATGTGAAAGAAGATACAAGATTTCAACACAAGCTCAGTCTAATCTCTTGAGGGCATGATCCCTCTAAGAGTCTACTATCTAAAGCTAATGATCCAAAATATCTAAAAGACTCGCTACCACTCCCTTATATAGGTGGGAATGAGACATAATTATGGAAATGTCCTAACAATGCATAGGTAGATGGGAGGGTAAGTGGACGGCCCAGGAAGTCGTCTTTGTATCAACACTCCCCTCTTGAAAATCAACCCTGTCTTCAAAATTGAGGCATGTAGGGGTCAGTAGCGAGCGTCGGAGGATCCAAGTTAGTGAAGTCGGGATCATCATCATTGACAATGGGCAACATGCACAAGTCCCTTCAAGGAGATTTGTGTGTGAACGAAAGTAGAGGCCCTTCTGATGGAGCTCAAGGTACTCCTAGCGAGATAAGCGTTGGGGTGGTGGAGGTCTCATTAGTGGTGAAACCATTTGAGGCGGCGGCAAAACTAGTGGCGGCGTCGATGGGCCGATTAATGAAGGTCCGGATGGAGGTGGATGATCCAGGCAATGGAGAGTTGATTGAGGTTTCAGATGCGGCGGTACCTAGTAGGGTGGTCGAGTAGAGAAGGGCGGTTGGGACGCGTAGAGTTCCTTGTTGAGACAATGAGCTTATTCCATGACATGGTTTTTGTAGAAATTCACAGGAGAGAATAAAATTTTTTTATTAATTTCCCCAATTTTCATATATAAGAATACTTGCATTTGTGCACTTATATAGGGAGAAAGAGAGTAGGATTCTCAATCCTAAGATGTGAGACTAAACAAGATACAAAAGGGCCATGATATGGGCCTTAATATTGGGCATTTACATTTCCTTTGACACTCCCCCGCAAGCTGGATCATACAAATCGTAAGCACCAAGCTTGGACAAAAACTGATGAAACAGCGGTCGCGGTAAGACCGTGACGAGAATGTCAGCAACTTGCCTGATAGCAGGAACATGTTCTAATTCCAACTTATTTAATAGAACCTGCTCCCGAACGAAGTGACAGTCAACTTTGATGTGTTTCGTTCGCTCATGGAACATGAAATTCTTGTCAATGTATATAGCAACTTGACTGTCACAAAATAGTGTTGCTGGTAAGGAAAGTTTGACTCCTAAATCGCCAAGGAGACTCTCTAGTCAGGAGAGCTCAGACACAACAGTTGTCATCGCACAATACTCAGCTTCAACAGATGAGCGAGCAACAACAGATTGCTTCTTGCTACGCCAGGGAATAAGATTTCCTTCAAAGTAAGCTAAGTTATCACGGCGCGCGCCTAGTCGCGCCTGAGACGCCGGGCGCATAGAGTAGCGCCCAATCATGGGCGAGGCGGGCGAATTGGCTCGGGCGCGCCCTAGGCGCGTCTAGGCGCGCGCCTTGCGGGCCTTTCAGGTGCTGGTTAGGCGCGCCTAGAAGATATTCGGTCTAGGCCCGGTTTATTTTAATAGGGTTTTGTCTTTATAAAGAACTTTGGCCTCATTTTCCCGATTCACACTGAATCGGGTTAGGGTTGAAAGCTCACCATCTCCGCTCCAGTCGCCGCTCCGCTCGTGTCGTCGCTCCACTTCCGTTCGCCGCTCCTCTTCCGCTCGCCGGCCGCCGACTTTTTGGTAACTTCTTCTCACTACATTCCTTCTGTTTTTTGCATATTGACTATCGTTTGATGATTTTTCCGGATGTGTTTTTTGGCTGCTCTCTTCTCTTCTAGCATAGACGCATAGTGAAAGCCCAATTCAAGTAATTTTTTGGCTGCTCTCTTCTGTTCTAGCCTTCTAGCATAGTCATAGTGGAAGCCCAGTTCACAGTTCACTGTTTTACAGTGAACTGGGCTGCCCAGGTCACTGATACAGTGAACTGGGCTGCCCAGGTCACTGATACAGTGAACTGGGCTGCCCAGGTCACTGATACAGTGAACTGGGCTGCCCAGGTCACTGATACAGTGAACTGGGCTGCCCAGGTCACTGATACAGTGAACTGAGCTCCAGTTCACTGTAAAACAGTGAACTGAACACTACAGTTTTCACTAATCATCATGTTTTATGTCATAATTTTTTTGTAAAATTTTTTAATAGTTGGAAATGGACGCAAGTGGATCTGGTTCATCCAATGTCCAATCTAAGATTGATCCTGGTTGGAAGTATGTGCGGCAGACAACTGTCTTTAATAAAAATGATTTAATTTGCATTTCTGTGAGAAAGTCACAAAGGGTGGTATTTACCGTGCGAAACATCTAGTTAGGGAATTTAGAAATACCAAAGTTTGTCTCAAATGCCCACAACATGAACGGACAGAAATTCAAGACTATATGCAAAAGAAAATGGTTGTAAGCAATATAAAAAAACAAGCATTCCCGGACTTTGCAGATGCAGATACCTTTGGAAACGATGAGGATATGGATGACGTCGGTGCGAAGATTTATGGATGCGGTCCAAGCGGTGCGCCTAAAAAGTCTAGGACTAAAGGACCGATGGATTTTTTTTTGCATCTAATATTGAGAAAAAAATGAAACAAAAAGGTCAACATCAGCAAATGAAGCAAACTTCAATCAACGAAGCATGTAAGAAAGAACTTAGGGGGAGGGCTTGCAAGCATATGCTTAATGGATGTATGATGCAGCTATTCCTTTTAATGTGGTTACCTACCCTAGTTTTGCAGTGATGATAAAATCCATTGGCTAGTTTGGGATTGGATTGAAACCACCCAGTTATCATGAAGTTCGCGTGCCTTTGTTGAATAATGAAGTAACTGAAGTTCAGAAGATGATGAAGAACTATGAGGATGAGTGGAGGTTGTTTGGATGTTCTATCATGGCAGACGGATGGACAGATAAGAAACATAGAACACTTATAAATTTTTTGATAAATTCACCGAAAGGTACATTCTTCCTGTAATCTATTGATGCATCTGATTATGCAAAGACTGGAGAGAGAATGTTTGAATTGCTTGATAGAGTAGTGGAACGTGTTGGAGAGGCTAATGTTGTTCAAGTTGTTACTGATAGTACAAGTAATAATGTAATAACAGGTAAATATATCGTTAATCATCCTCTTTTAATATTTATTTAATTTTAATGTCATATATTAAAATTAAATAAATGTGTTTATTATGAAATAGGAAAATTATTAGAAGCAAAACGGTCACATTTATAGTGAACATCGTGTGCCGCCCATTGCATCGACTTAATGTTGCAGGATATTGGAAAAATGTCAAGCATTAGTAGAACAATTAAAAGAGCAATGAACGTCAACAGTTATATTTATGTTCGGTCTGGACTAGTCAACATGCTAAGGAGCTTCACAGGACAAGTGGAGCTTGTTAGATCTGTTGTTACTAGGTTTGCGACTTCATTTCTTGCTCTTCAGCGCATTCATAAGCAGAGGACAAATCTAAGGAAGATGTTCACTTCACCTGAGTGGACATCAAGCAAGTGGGCAAAGGAAATATGAGGTAAGCAAGTAAAGAGCATTATATACATGGTCTCTTTCTGGAATACTATTGTGTACATTTTGTAGATTTTCGGACATTTAGTTCGGATACTAAGATTGGTAGATGGGGAGAAAAGACCGGCTATGGGTTATATCTATGAGGCTATGAATAGAGCAAAAGAGACAATCATAAACTCTTTTAATGAGAAAGAGGAAAAATATAAAGAAGTTTTTGCGATTGTCGACAGGAGATGAGAAAATCAGCTTCATCGACCATTGCATGCGGCGACTCATTATTTAATTCCAGAATTCTTCTATTCAAACCCTTGAAATGACATTAGATGGAGAAGTCATGAGGGGTTTATATCAAACAATGAAAAAACTCATTCCAAGTCCTGAAATTCAAGATATAATTATGCATCAACTAAGTTTATATAGAAATGCTGAACATTTATTTGGAATGCAATTTGCAGTTCGTCATAGAAAAATAAAGTCCCCAGATTAGTTAATTAAATATTATTTCAAGTTTCAAAGAAACAATTTATTTAATAAAAATGATTCATTAATTTCTTAATATTTATTTTTTGGGGCAGCTGAATGGTGGCAATCATATGGAGCTGATACTCCTGATCTGACTAAATTTGTAGTAAAGGTTTTAAGTCTCACTTGCAGTTCATCCGGATGTGAGTGCAACTGGAGTTTTTTTAGCATGTATGAATTTTTTTGAACAAGTATGTAAATATTAATTTATATTATTATATGATTAATTATTTATTTCTTATGTTGTAGGTCCATAGCAAAAAAGAAATCGACTAGCGCAACAACGCCTAAATGATTTAGTATTTGTAAAACACAATCGTGTCTTGCGTCGGCGATATGATTCACGTGATCGTATTGATCCGATCTCGCTGAAAGATATTGACGATAATAATGAATGACTCATGGGAAGAATGGAGGAAGATGAGGAGGTTGAGCAGGATGACGATATAGTTTTTGATGACGAATTATTGGCCTGGGGTGCAGTAGCATGGGCCAGCAGAGTAGAAGAAGACATCTACTCCACGCGCTTATCTAAAGGGAAGATGGTAGCTGACAAGGGGAACATATCTAAGAAGAGGGCATCTACTCCAACAATGCGTGCAGATGATGTCGAGGATGAAGAAGAAGCTGAGTTCAATGAAGAAGAAAAAAATTTTAGTGAAGAAAATGAAACCATTATTGATTCAGACGATGAGTGATGGCGTGATCGCCATGATGTTATGTTATTTTCTTGCACATTAGTTTAGAGTTTATGATTGTTGACTTAGTAACTTAGGTTTGTTTTTTGGTGCAAAAAATTACAATGTTGATTTGGTATATTATGATTGCTGACTTGGTTGATTTATTTATGTTGTTATTTTTATTATGTTGCCTTCAAAAAATGATCTCATTTTATTATGCTTAAATGTTTGATTCTAATACGTCATTTGTGTTTTATGGAGGGATTTGGTCATTCATTAGCTGAGTGGAAGTCATGTTATATTGTTAATTCAAGAGTGGTTGATTTTGGTGCAAAAAATTGTAATGTTGATTTGGTAGATTATGATTGCTGACTTGGTTGATTTATTTATGTTGTTATTTTTATTATGTTGCCTTCAAAAAATGATCTCATTTTATTATGCTTGAATGTTTGATTCTAATACGTCCTTTGTGTTTTATAGAGGGATTTGATCATTCATTAGCTGAGTGAAAGTCATGTTATATTGTTAATTCAAGAGGGGTTGATCATGGGTGTTCAAAATGTACAAAAAATTTTACCCTAAATTTGTTTATCTTCGTCTAATGCTTTATATTACATGTTGTAGTTTTTTATTTGATTTCTAGTTGTAATTTGTATGCATTAATTATGACTATCATGTATTTATATCACTTCTCACGTGTTTAGATAGAATATTGGAAAATATGAGCTCGTATACTTGATAGAAGAGAACTAACTCAATTCCAAAAGGGCTCTTATACTAACTTGTTAGAAGAGAACTAACCTAATTTCAGCGAATTGGGCATCCAATTCGCTCAATTTCAGCGAATTGGGCACTCAATTCGCTCAATTTCCTTTTTCCCCAATTTCTACGCCTCACGTGCCTCAGGCGCGCGCATGCGCCTTGCGCCTAGGCTCCAGGGGCCCTTTGCACCTTGGTGCGCCTTGCGCTTTTGATAACTTAGAAAGTAAGTACAAAAACCAGTTGTGGAGCATCAATCATCAAGGAAGTCAGCATAGTCAGCATCAAAATAAACAATCAGAGATAGAGAGGTGGATGGTTTGAATACGAGTTCTTGCCCAGAAGTAGTCTTCAAGTATCTGAGAATGCGCTTGACGGTCTAGAGATGAGAGGTCCGTGTAGCATGCATAAATCGACTGACAACTCCAACAACAAACGATATATCAGGTCTTGTAACAGTAAGATATATCAGTTATTCTATAAGACGCCGTTAATACTCTGGATTCGTAAGTAGATGATCGGAGTCAAAGTCATGAGCACAGAGCTTGTGGTTGACATCCATAGGAGTGTTAGCAGGTTTGCATCCCGAATAGCAAGCATTCTGAAAAAGGTCAAGACAGTACTTCCTTTGTGATAGGACAAGGCCATCAGGTCGCCTTACTACCTCAAGTACAAGAAAGTAAAGAAGATTTCCCAGACCTTTAGTTTGAAAAGCTGAATTTAAGTGTTGCTTAATTAGTTGTATCCCTGTGGAGTCATTACAAGTAATCAGAATATCATCAACATAAACTAGAAGAATGACTGTGACAGTTGGTTGATGACAAGTAAATAAAGAGAAGAAAGTAGAGCTTCGAGTGAATCCAACTTCACGAATAACTTTACTAAACTTGTCAAATCAAGCTCGAGGAGACTTTTTGAGAGCATAAAAAGATTTTTTGAGATGGCAAACATGAGACTACCCCGTGGTCTCAAACCCGGGTGGTCATTGAGAAACACATTTTTGATATTCAACTAATGTAAGGGTCATTGTCGATGAACAACTAAGGAGATCAGGACCCGAACAATATTTAGCTTGGCAACTGGTGAGAAAGTTTCATCATAATCGAAGCCTTGTTGTTGAGTGAACCCTCGAGCCACAAGCCGAGCATTTAGGCGTTCAATTGTCCCGTATGGAGCATGTTTGATTGCAAAGACCCACTTACAGCCAACACAAGTCTGGCCTGGAGAAAGAGGGTCAAAATCCCAAGTCTGGTTAGTACAAAGGTCAATCATTTCCTAATACATGGCCGCACGCCACCCCGAATGTTAGAGAGCCTCCTGCAAAGAGTTAGGTATAGAAATGGAGGATAGAGATGTCGTGAATTTGAGGAGAGTTTGGAAGAGGCGGTGTAAGGATACATAATTTGTCAAGGAATGAGTCGTAGAGGTCGATGTTGGATCGACAGGCTGCAAGATAGCGCTGATAAAGGGCAATTACTGTAGGGCATCATATTTATGAGGACAATGAGTATACACACGAAGAGGTGGTTTGAATTGCACTAATGTTGGAGTCGGTGTGGGAAGAAGTCGTGGTAGAGGAGACGTAACAGGGACGGTAGCACGAGGTAGAGGGGGAGGTAGAAGAGGAGTTGTAGGAGAGGAGTGAAATGGTGGGTCCTCGAGAAAGGTAACATCTGCCGATATAACCATTTTGCAATTGGTGGGAGAGTAACACACATCCTTTTTGAGTGCAAGAGTATCCAACGAACATATATTTGATAGCACGAGTAGCAAACTTGTCAGTGGACGGACCAAGATTATGAACATAACATGTACATTTAAAAACACGAGGCATGATGGAAAAAGGAGACTTTGAAAGAAAGAAAAAAGACTAAACGGAATTGCAAAGTTGAGCATGGAAGAGGGCATGCGATTTATGAGATGACAAGCAGTAGAAATAACGAACTTTCAGTATAGTGTGGGTACCTGCATTTGAAACATGAGTGATCAGGCAACGTCAAGAATGTGACGATTTTTCCGTTCGCCCACACCATTTTGTTGTGGAGTATAAGCGCATGAAATTTGATGGATGATTTCAAACTCAGAACACATTTGAGAAGCCACAGCTTGTATATTCACGCGTATTATCTATGTGAAGCACTTTTAAGGTAGTGAAAAACTGAGTACGAGTCCCAGTAATAAAGACACGAAATATAGAGGTGATTTCAGCACGATCGCGAAATAAATACAACCAGGTCATACGTGAGTAATCATCAATAAATGTAACAAAGTAACGATAATCATAAACACTAGGGGTTTTGTATGGTCCCAAATATCAGAATGCACTAAAGAAAAAAGAGCATCACTTTGAGTGCAAGTAGGACTAAAAGATGTACGATGTTGTTTGTCAAAGATACATGATTCATAAGTAAACTTATGAAAGGAGACATCAGGAAGAGCTTTCTTGAAAATCTAGAGGGGAGTATGCCCAAGACGTCGATGCCAATTAACAGAAAAGACCGTGAAGAGAACAGTAGGTGGAACATCCAAGAGATAGAGACCAGTAAACAGTCGTCCTTTGTCAATGATATTCTGGATTTGTCGATCCTGCACAACAAAGGAGGAATGTGAGAAGGTTACATAGCAATCAAGTTCCTGAGTAAGACGGCTAACAGAAAACAGGTTAAAAGATAATCATGAAACATGAAGGACCGAGGATAGAGAGAGGGTTAGAGTGAGAGACAGATCAACAACGCCAGATACCGGGGTGATGTCACCATTGGTCACAGTAATAAACTTGGGATATACAAATTGCAAGTACTGAGATGGTTTCTGCAAAGTAATATGGCGTATGGCTCCTGAGTCCACAATCCAGTGGGAGCTATGGGAGAGGCAGGATATACCCTCGTTGGAAATCGACGCAACCAATCCAGATGAGCGACTGATCACCCCCTGGAGATGTTGGAGCTGGGTGCATAAAGCATTGATGTCGTTATGGGTGGAAGAGTGAGGATCAACTGTAGTGGAAGCATTGAGATGTAGAGGTAGACCATGCCTGCAATAGCAGGTGGGATCAAGGTGACCATCCCGACCACAATGAGAACATTTAAAACAGGGTCTTCCAGTACATCCCCATCCCCAAGAAGTGGCGCGACCTTCACGATTCAAAGGAGCAGGAGGTATGAGAGGCTGCTGGAGGAGAGCCAGAGATAGATTCTCAGGAACATCAGGTGGCGGAGTAACCTTCAGGAGCATAGAGCAAACGTCTGACAGAGAGGGAGTTGTAGAGGAATAGAGAATTTAGGCCCAAACACTGTGAAGATAGGGTGGAACACAGACCATCATCATGACAATGCCAACTGCTTCTTTTTGTGCCCGTTGCGCAACCAGATCTATCGTGGGAGGCTGATATTGTATTCATGCTTCAACAAGGGTCTTGGCTTTTACAACAAAGGAAGTCAAGTCACTTGTTGCTCCAGGATCAAGTTCTTGAAGACCGGTGATGATGTGGAACAGATGTTGGAGGTTGTCCTTGCCAGAATAAAGGGAGTGAAGTTCCTCTCATATAGTTTTTGTTGTTTCATGAAACAAAGTCATCTGGTATGGTTCAGTGTCCATGGAATTGAGGATCCATGATTGAACACGACCGTCATCACGAATCCACTCCTCGATGGGTGCAATATGAGTAGTCTTTGTCAGATGATGAGAAGGCCTTTGGTTTGCAGAATACGGCGAACAGAATGCGTCCATTCAACAAAGTTTTGCTTCCCACTGAGAGAGATGGTGGTGATCTGAAACTCATCACGAATTTTAGGAAGAAGCGCAGCAGCTTGAGCAGGAAGAGAGGAAGCAGTTGTCGAATCCATGGAACAGTAGCAGCGGCACTGTGCGGGTAGACAAAACTTTTACGACAGGAGAGCAACTCCGCGGGTAATATTGCGGCTAATTGCGGGGAAGAAGCAAGCAGCGGTAAACAAGCAGTAGCGGCAGCAACTAAACAACTAGTTGCGTCTAGTTGCGGGCTAGAAGCAAGCATCAGCTAGTTGCGACTAGTTGAGGGCAAGAAGCAAGCAACAGCGGTAAACAAGCAGTAGCGGCGGCAAGGACCGGCGACAACGGCTAAGCAGCGACAATCGACAAAGGATGGGGGCACGTCCAGCAGCGGCAAGAAGTTTTGGCGAGCAAGAATCGGCGGCCTGGCGAACAACTGCGGCGGCAAGGGCAGCAATACACACTGCAAGGTGAACAACGGGTGCCTGACAAACAGAAAACATCGGCAAGAGAAGCACGCAAGGTGGCTAGGGAGCAACATCGGCCAGTCCCACGGCAGCGGCAGAACCAGCGAGCAGACAGCGCAGGCGGATAGAGCTTGTCGTAATGAGCAGGGCATAGGAGACCGCAAGAGAACAGAAGAATTGCGATCTATGCGGCTAGAGGCAGGAGACTGCGGAGGATGAAAAACACGGCCGGGAAGCTTGACGACCTGGTCGATAAGAGCTGCACAAGCCAGGAAGAGGTCGCGGATAGGGAAAGCAGACCGCAGAAACCGCGGTGAACACCCTTCAGGTGGGGCCCGGTGGTCAGATTGGAGGGAAAGCTATAAAGGAGGGAATGGACGGGAAGGGTCGATATAAAGAAGCATACATATAGGAGTTGCTGTCAAAAAAGATGAGGCCGCATTGAAGAGCTGTGATTAAGAGATGGCAGAGCTACGGTTAGAAGAATGAAGACCACAGGAAAAGAGCTTTCAGAAGATTGTGTTTCGCTCTGATACCATGTAGAAATTCACAGGAGAGAAAATAGCAGAATTTTTATTAATTTCCTCAATTGTCATCTATAAGAATACTTGTATTTGTACACTTATATAGTGAGAGAAAGAGAGTAGGATTCTCAATTCTAAGATGTGAGATTAAACAAGATACAAGAGGGTTAAGATATAGACCATAATATTGGGCTTTTACATTTCCTTTGACAGTTTTAAATGTCCTCTCTTATGCGCGCGTGCCTAACTTACTTTTGCATTTTGTATTGTCATTTGTTTGCATTAGGGTTAATGTTCTGTGAGCCCCCCCCCCCCCCCCCCCCCATATAAGGAGGTGGCATGAGAGAGTTATCTTCATCTTTTTGATCATTATGGTTTGGATCTCTCATTTTAGAGAGGGGATTCTAGGAGAAACTAGCCTCCAGAAGTTGGGCATGAATAAACCTCGTGATTGTATCAGTATTTTCAATTAGTGTACGTGTTTTCTCCTTCCCGTAGCATTGGTCCAACCTGCCGCCCCGCCCGCCGATCGCGTGTCGCTGGGTTTTCCCTCCACATACTTCTTCTCGCATCACCTTCGGCGTTCGCAAGCCGATTAGAATTTACCTCATCAAATTTCGCCGATTGCGTCTCTATCGATCAAAATTTTTGACGTCCGTCGACCGCAATGCTCCCCCCAAGAGTACCAGTGACCGACTGCCGCAACGCTCCACCTCTCACTAGCAGTGATTGACTCTGTCGTAGTAGACTGTCGACTATGTCGCCAACAACCGTCCACCCCTCACTCTGCCAAATCCAACCCTTCTGGCTCCCTGCTTTCAGTCATCCACAGCGCCCGATCTATTTCGCACCCTGACCAGATCCGCTCCGGCTGCAGCGCTCCTCGACAGTTAGCACCCCTCCGCCGACTCCGATGCTCTCTTGCGTACCTCCAACTCTTGTACACTCTTTCTTATGCTAAAGGGCCGGATGGAATCCCGCGTGGAAGTCGTCGAACACACCCTCACCACCATGAACTCTCGTCTTAAGGCCCAAGCCGAGCAGTTCACGTCGATTATGACCGTGATTCACAACCTGCAACTCGGCCAGAACTCCGGACACACTGTTTCCACTACCTTGGAATCCCCCAGCACATTGGCCCTCGCAGATCTCGCATTGACGGGATTGCCTCCACAGCTCCCACGCCTCGACATCCCCACATTCAACGGGACCGACCCACTTGGGTGGATTGCCCACGCCGAACTATTTTTTGACATTCACCGAATTCCTCAGATGCAGCAGGTCTCTACAGCAATCATCGGCATCGAAGGGTCCGCCCTCCATTGGGTTAGCTGGCTCCGCCAGTCCTCCCCCATCCTCACCTGGACAGCTCTCACAAAGGCCCTCATCCAGCGGTATGATCACTACTACTCTGGCTCCATGATCGAGTGCCTTTGCGGAGTCCGTCAGACCGGATCCATTGATTCGTACGTTAATGCATTTATCGAGCTGGTCACCCATTTTACACGTCTTCCTCCTGATCATTACTTGGACTACTTCATGCACGGCTTACAATCTCATATCCGAGCCCTCCTCCGCACCATGCATTTGTTAATCAAGTCATGGACCTCTCCCCACTAGTGGAGGTCGAATTACTGGTGACGTCTAGGACCTTCCTTCCCCATCGGCTCCCTACCAACCATATCTTCCTCATCTAAACATCCACCACTGCCACCTCCTCTACCTCGCTTACTCGTTATGGGCCCACGCAACAACTGTCATATTCCTACTCATCGTATGTCCAACTATGAGTACAATGACTTATGGAGCAAGGGTCTGTGCTACCAATGCAAACAACCTTACTCGCCTACTTATGATTGTCCTATAAAGGAGTTCTGATTCCTCATCGGAGAGGACGTTAATGAGATCAGCATGACTGACTTTGACGCTCTTATGATCATGGATGTACCGCCGGACGGAGCTCCAGGCACCTCTTCTACAGCCCACCCACGGGCATATCACTACTAGCTGGAGGCCGACACTTCGACCTTAGGGTCAAGGTCGATTTCCTGGCGGGGTATATTGTTACGCACGTGGGCGCAACTTACTTTTGTACTTTATATTGTCATTTGTTTGCATTACAGTTAATGTTATGTGAGCCCCCTTCCCCCCACCTCCCTATATAAGGAGGTGGCATGGGAGAGTTATCTTCATCTTTTTGATCATTAGGGTTTAGATCTCTCATTTTGAAGAGGGGCTTCTACGAGGAACCAACCTTCAGAAGTTGGGCACGACTATATCTTGTGATTGTATCCGCATTTTCAATTAGTGCAAGTGTTTTCTCCTTCCCATCCGAAATGTCGTTTTTGAGGGTAAATGACTTTTTTTTAAAAAAAAAGTCGATTATGTCCTTTTGTAAAATATAGACTGACATATCTGATTTTTTTTTCTGATATATCAGACGACGCTACTTTTGAAATATCATCCGTTATTTTATTTTATATTAGCATATATGTTTTATGTTTATTTTTCACCAATTGCAAAGAAGATGCGAGAAGTTCGACTAAGATGGTTTGAACACGTACAAAGGAGATCATTAGAGGCACTGTTAGGCGTTGTGAGAGTCAAGCCACTAGGCATGTTAAACGAGGGAGGGGTAGACCATTAGAGACACTTGTTAGGCGTTGTGAGAGTCTAGTCACTAGGCATGTTAAACGAGGGACGGGTAGACTAATAAAGACTTGGAATGAAACTACAAGGAAAGACATGATGCATTTAGACATTAGTGAGATTATGACAAAAGATAGGGCACAATGGCGACAAAGGATTCGTATAGCCGACCCCACTATAGTGGCAGTGGCGGATCCAGGAATTTAGAAATGTGGGTGCACAATTTTTTTTTTAAATAACATAATATAGAAAATGAAAAACGCTTGATATTATAAAGTCATACACAATTATATATAAATGTCTTAATTGAAAATTATCAAATACCAAAAGAAATTAAAATTGTCCACGACGAGACTTCATTTTTTGAAAACGATCGATTACATCATCATCGCAAACTTTCAAAAATTCATCTCTTTCAATGAAGGTAACCAGACAGTCATTCAATATTTGATCGTTCATACTATTGCGCAATCTATTTTTGACATAATGTGTACTATTGCGTAATTTATTCATGCCCGAGAATACTCTTTTGACACTTGCAGTAGTCATAGGAAGAATCAGTACGAACTTCAATAGCTTATATAATTGTTGATAAGCAATATGTTTCCCAGTTTCAACAAGCTTCAGAGATAGATGACCAATGTCCTTCAAGTCAAAAAACCTCTTATCGTTTATCATATCCATAATGAAATTCTCTAGCTGAAAATCAAGATTAAACAACTCCAAACTTGAAAAGTCATTAGGATAAAATTCTGCAAGTCTGAGCACCTTTTGCTTGTCAAAACAAACAAAGGAGTTAATAAGATTTAAACAAGTCATACAATGGAGCAACTCCATACTCACCTCATCAAACCTGTTGTTAAGCTCATGCAATTATAAATCAACGACTTTTAAGAAAATTGACACCCGATAATGATGCAAATATGTGTAGTCTTCAACAAATCGTCAAGATCTTCCACGTGGAACATACATATCATCCATTTTAGGAATGTGAATAACATATTTACCACAAAATAGTAAGACCCTATTGAATAGACTGTCTCATCCATCATCTCACAAGTTTTGCAAATGTCTTCTTGTCAAACTAATAAAAGACATAGTATTAATAATATCCTGATATTTTCTTTGCAAAGCAAGATTTAATTCATGTGTATAGCCAAATATAATTGTCATTGCGTGAATCATCAAAACAAAGCCAAATGATTATAATGCAAACAACACACCATGTGTTTTCACCCGATCATTTGCTTTACTCTTCCCAATCTTCAAAAGTGTAGCAACAATATCAGAATATAAAGAAATAATATGCATTAATGTCTTATGATGTGAGCCCCAACGAGTATCCCCGACCGACCCAAAGAAAGTTCCTGATTTAAACCTGATCCAGTTTGTAGTTCACCATCTTCTAGTGTCTGAGCAACCTTTTGAACTTTGCTTTCTCTAAGCATCTCATTTCACTTGCAAGAAACTCCAACCACATTTAATAGCGTTGAAATGGCTTCAAAAAAGCATTGACAATCATCATTTATTTTAGCAACTACAACGACGGTTAACTGAAGCTGAAAAGCAAAACAATGAATGTAGTAAGCTGATGAATTTTCTCTCAAAATTAGACTTTTAAGTACATTTATCTCACCACTCATATTACTAGCAACATCATATCTTTACCCACGAATTTTAGACATTCAAGGAATGATAAATTAACAATGATTCAATTGCAGTTTTACGAAAAATGACAGTAGTATCATGAACATGCACAATATCGAGAAAACACTCTATTAATCTTCGTTTTTCATCAACATAACGTAAACAAAAAGCCAACTGTTATCTGTGTAACACGTCACTAGATTCATCCGCTAGAATTGAAAATTAGTCATCTCCAAGCTCTTGCATTATAATCTTTGTAGTTTCTTTGTCACAAACATTAATTATATCTTTTTGAATTGAAGGAGCGGTTAGTTATTTATTTGTCGGGGCATTTTTCAACACATATTTACCAACTTGTTCATCAATATCAGCAAGTCACTGCAAAAGTTGAGAAAATTTCCCCTATTAAGTGAATGGTGACTCTCGTCATGCTCACGTATGGACAATCCTTGGCGCAAGAGAAATCTCAAGCATTTAAGAGACGCTTGTAATCATGATTTATTTTCAAACTTTGTCCTATCTGATTGTTCATCAAGAGAAACAATGATAGACTTTTGGGTGTTTTTTAAACATTCAAATTTTTGGAGTGCGAGCTGATAAGCACTATTAATCTTGCCAACATGTTTTGTAAATCCGTCAGGTTTATTCCAGGACCTATATCCTCCCTCACTGACAAAAGCATCCCCCCAACAGCATTACTTGCGGTATTACTCTTAAATAAGTAACAAAGAAAACAAAACACAGCATCCTTTTCAACACTATATTTCAGCCACTTAAACATATGAAACCATGTGACTACAAACCTACGTTCCTGATCGTCTATCTTTATTTGAGGATATGAATGCAATTTTGATTGGCATGAATCTCTTAGTATATAAACTTTTCTCACTGCATCTTGCTCATTTAAAAAATAGGATGATATACTTTTCTCTTTCATGGATCATGTGGAAGCTTCTCTACATCATATGCAGCCCTATTACAATGTCTTGAGTATCGGGGTGTTGGAAAATGAGGCAAATTTCCACTATCTTGAAATACAGTAAGGGATGACTCTTCATTTTCACTATTTTGATTTGGAGGTTTATATCTTAAAGTCACTTGAGATTTTAATTTCTTTTGAAACATAGGTGAGATGACACTAGACTTCTTTTTGACTCTTCATATTGCAATATTCATCAATAATATCAATGTTGGAAATAACAAAATATTAGACAAAGTATTTAAAAACTATCTACTCCTCTTGACCCTTTACCGGTCAATACTACGGAGTATCCCTACAACCATTCATCACAGAGACTGTGTTTTGCTTAGTCACTACTTGACTAATACCTCAAAACACCCCTAAAAATAAATGAACATAAAGAGTGATATAGAAATGTTTAGTGCAAATTTGGGGCAATTTTAAACATAAATAGGAGAAAAAACTAACAGAGACTGTCATCTGATTCATGTTCACTCATAAAGGCTGAACATAAAAGATGATCGACTCATCTGAATTCTGATTCATGTTCACCCTGTCAATACAAAAACAGAGTTTAACTCATTTGTTGGCAACCTAATGTGATATTTGACCACACATACATCATACATAAGCAATAATCACACATACATAAGACAAAGAATGCTCAACAGACAACTGGAAGGGTTGGATAAGGGGAAGAAATCGGTCAATATTAAATAATAAGTCTTAGTATCTTACTATTCAACAAGGTCTTCCACTCTACTGCCAATCTGCCGCCTGAGACTTGAGAGCTGAGAGGAGGGTTCTGGTATAGAAGCTCGTCGTCGTCGCCCGTTGCCGAGATCGGGATTCGGGAAAGAAGCAGCGCCGCTGCCGGGCGCCTGGAATTAATTTAACAAGCGATCGGGAGAGGCGGAGAGGGACTGCGAGATCGGGAGAGGCGGGACTGCAGACTGCAGGCGCCGGGAGGGACTGCGAGATCGGGAGAGGCGGAGAGCTAAACCTAGAATTAATTTAACAAGCGATTCACAGTCTTTCAGAAGAGCCCGAGTCGCACCTCTTGTTCTGCCACTTCCGCTGTTCCGCAATCGGTGTGGTTCGCGATTCGCGAACCGTGGGTCGGGAGACGCGAAATCAGCCAGGGCTCGGGTAATTTGGGGGTGCACAAAATTAATTTTGGTCTACAAATATCTACATTTTGCATTGTTAATAACATTTTGCAAAAAAAGGAGTGTCAGTGTCCCTAGGGCCCCCCTCTAAATCTGCCCCTGTATAGTGGGATAAAGGCTTGAGTGTTGTTGTTTTACATATGCTTAATTTACAAACATATGTTATATTATGTATCTTTAAATCACTTAGACTTTGTTCTTCTAATATATTATTTTTATAATCAAATTTATATAATTAGCCAAAGTCTAATTTTTATAATTTCATATTACAAAAAAAGTGAAAATATTTAAAATAATTATTACTTGTTATTTATATGATTTTTAACATAAACTTACTAAGCATGGAAAGACTTATAATCAATCAAAAATATTTAGCTTTAAATCTTCTTTATTTGTTATAAAATATAGTATTAACAAAATAAAAATTATTATATCATATTGTACTGATTTGTACTTAAAATATTTTACTTTTGATTTTATCCAAATTAATTTTGAAATATACATGACTCAGGCCCCGTTTTGGGGAAGTTATTTTCACCGGTCAAGCGGTTACGACCGCATGAACCGTTAAGGTCCAGTTCATGCGGTCGTAACCGCTTGACCGGTGAAAATAAGTCCCCCAAACGGAGCTCGTTGTTGTTTGTTTACTTGTTATATTATTTTGTTTTCCTTTTAAAACATATAATTATACTTAATATAAATAAAAAAAAATTTTATTTATAAGATGTGGAAATACAAACCCTTCCCCAGACCCTCGTTATGCGGGGATTAGCTTTGTGCACTGGGCTGCCCTTTTTATAAGATATGGAAATCTGATATTTAAAATATCTCTGATATGTCTCCGACTTTCGACATTAAAAACTTAATCTGACATGTCTCTGACATCCAATATTTACAACCTTGTTTCATGAAGAGAGTAAACGAGTTATGTAGACGAAGGTGTGTGTGGATGTGGGTTGCAGGCCCGCTAGGAAATACCTTAGATAATTGTCAAGGAGAGACCAGTAACGTGTGTGACAACATAGATGAGGCGCTCGTAGACATTGCCTGTTTTGTGCATGTCGTAGTAGCAAATGAATTATTGCTTCAATGTAGGCTAAGAGAGATCAGAGACATGTTAGTGTGTCCAATGCACCAAGTGGAGTACAGATCCCTTCATATAGATAGACGTCATAGGGACCTGGTTGGCAGGCGTAGACTGAAGGTCGAATAATTGCTCGGTGTCGGCAATCCAACCGAGGGGGTTGATGCCATCGAACACCAGAACCACAATCCAACGGCGGTGAGCCGGGTGAATTTCCACGCCGGGGTCTAGGAATCCCTAGTAGTCAATGGAGGGTCAGTTGAAGAGCGGTGGTAGAGGCGGCAGAGGTGTCAATGGATGGTTGACAATAGTAGACGCGAACTCACGGAGGAAACGAGTATGATCTTCTAATCAAGCTTCCAGTTGATCCAAGAGAGTGGAATCGGTAGAGTTTGAAACCAAGAAGTCATCATTGGTACACAGTCATTAAATGAGTCAAGGGCATGAATCAGAGTTGTGGAAGAAGAGAATGGAGCGAAGATGGCGGTCAATGGAAGAGAATGCTTAGGGGTTACGATCGTTGAAGTTGCGCCTGAGTTGCCTCAATCACGGAATAGTCGCACACGGAGCTGGTTGAGGCCAGATTGGAGAAGTGACGACCGATGAGAGGGACCCGTTAATCGAGCACAAAAACATTGGAGAAGGGATGTCGAAAGCTGGCAGTCGCTGTTGTGGGTGTAGTTGACCGCGAGGTCGTGGAAATAGTTGTTAATGGGTCAGTTAGACAGGGGTGTCACAACTAGAGAATATCAAGGATGGCTCACGCAATAGGAAGCTTGATCGGGAATGAATAGAGCCAACAAACGAGACAACTAGAGCGAAATGAAGGATGGCTAGTGAAATAGACCACGTGAGCAAGAACTCTGACATACATTGTAACATTCCACATATAAATGACGCATAATATGAGTTCAGTCGGGCCCCCACAACATACAACCTATACAAGCTGAATATTAAGAAATTGTGCTTTGGAAAGAAACTCATACTGACACAAAGTTTAAATCAAACTAGCAGAAGCAACTAAAAACCATATACTCAAAGGAGAACGTCCATATTTAAACCACAAAAAAACAGTGTTAGGCCTTATGTCCTTTACATATCACCGTACAAATGTTCTTGCATCACAATTTAAAACTTGGGGCACAAAGGCCCATTGCATAAAATGATAAAACAAGAAAACATGTTATGTGGCGTTTCCTTTTTCTTTTTACTTGGCTTAGGGCTTGGCCCGATATGCTCTATTGTGCGCTATGCTAGTTGCAACAAAATACGAATAACAAAAAATGAGGGTGAG
Source organism: Platanthera guangdongensis (assembly GCA_039583875.1). Lineage (NCBI taxonomy): Eukaryota > Viridiplantae > Streptophyta > Magnoliopsida > Asparagales > Orchidaceae > Platanthera > Platanthera guangdongensis. The sequence continues at coordinate 24,277,454 of CM077167.1, forward strand.
CTATGAGTTGACCACAAACTGCATAATGACTCCTTCCCCGGTCGTCCTAGTGGACTCTGGGGAGTCATCACACACCTGCAAGTGCGCATCACAAATAACATGCAATATGCATATCAAAAGAGTAAAGTACAAAGGCAACCCTACTCATGCAAAGGCTCAGGCATCAAACACTTTCTTGGTGTGAGCAAATAAATAATGATGAATCCAATATGCATCATCTATGATGGTTGGAATCATCCGAAAACTCACCGCAACCCCTATCACACCATCAAATGAATCTAGCATAGCATCAAACATCAAAATAATGGAGGGAGCTCGCGACTGCACATACATCCATTATAAGGTATTCTGACACTTTCATTATCGCAAAGTTGAGACATTGGGTTCTCTCCCCGTATATCATGTACTAGTAAGGTATGCCCGATGAAGGCTCTCTTCCCGCAGATACAATGGTTGAAGTATGCAAGGTATGTCAAGTAGCCACAAGGTATGCCTGATGAGGGCTCTCTTCCCTCCGCTACAAGGGTTGGAGGATGTAAGGTATACCCATGCAGAAGGTTCTCTTCCCATCCAGTCCAGGGTTATCACCATCAATAACATTCAATACTAAAATAGGTTTAACTATCTCCAAGAGCAAAACAACCTCCACTCCCTAGATATGTTCATCGCATAACGCCTACAAATCATACAATTATAATTGATCACAAAGCATATATATACATCCTCACAGTGACAGATGACAATTACGTTATAATTATTGTGTCCTGGAAACCCCTTTTGTCATCCTGAAGGCCACCATCATAGGGATACCCTAGGGATATCCAAAAATCTTAAACTATCAAGTCCCCTCATACATTATGATGATTATTACAGAATATTCTCCGGCCATGCAAACTAGGACAATCTTAAATGAAATCATCACAACATCATCAATCCAAGTCTACGGGAACAAATAGGTTTCACACACCATGCTTAATCCGGACTCGAACGTCAGATGTTTAATACAAAGCATGTCGAGGTCGCAATCCCATGCCCTGGGATTCTAACGATGTAGGCATATTGAACAGACATAGGCATGCCCCAGGAATCGAATACTAAGAGAAAATCATCATGTTCTAAGATACCTTACAAGTCTCTTGGTTGTGGACTACTATTCTCTAAGAACAAACACTTGAAGATTAAAGTTATTACAGACGTAGATTGGGTAAGAAGATGGATGATAGAAAGACCCGCCACGGAATATTGCACCTTCGTGGGAGGTAATTTGGTGACCCGACCGAGGGCGGGCAAGCAAAATGTGGTAGCACAATTTAGTGTAGACAAGAAATACTGGGTCATATCCTAAGGTCTCTATAAAGGTTTGTGGTTGACATCTACTCTACAAGACCTGGGTATCCTCGAACCAAACTTATTGTACTATGACAATAAATTTGCCATCAACACTGCTAACAGTCTTGTTTAACATGAAAGGACCGAGTACGAGAGGACGGCCATTTAATAAAAGATCTTGACAAAATAAATTTTGTTACACCATTTGTTCACTCCAAGGAAGCTTCTTCACCAAAGGTCTTAGCCTTGATATCTTTATTGATAATATATTCAAGTTGAGAATGATAGATATATTTCCTTCAAATTGAGGGGAAGTTGAACTAGCACATCAAGTTTCACGTTATTTTATATCTTAATGTAATGTGTAAGATGAATGGGAGTCTTGGCGCATCAGTTAAGGTGTTGTCGTGTGACCTTGAGGTCACGGGTTCTAATCCTGGAAGCAGACTCTTGCAAAAATGCAAGATAAGGTTTGCCAACATTTCAGCCTTGTGGTGGAAGTGTGGAACCCTTCCCCAGATCCTCGCTGAGTGAGGTGGCCTTTATGCACCGAGCTACCCTTTTTTATTTAATATGCATATCTTCAGTGCATAGTAAAAAAAGGCATGATAAAAAAAATGTAACGTGTAAGATAGTGGCATTCTCGTAAACGTGTTTCTTTTTTTATCATATCCCAAGTATATACATTGGTGGGAATAGTGTTAATGAATAAGATGGTTTTTCTTTTCTGGTTCCCGTCAACAATCAATCTAATATTGTGGCCTACTTGTGATGATAATCATAAGGTTATTGTCTGCTACTTTGAAGGGACGGTTTATCATTATAAAAGTAATTAATAACTATTATTAGCTCTATACAACAGTTTTTGCTCTGTTTTAAGGATCAATTGTGGGAAAATGTGTTTCATGATGAGACACTTGCTTGTGCACAAGTATATTATATGACTTACACATAAAAATAGAATCGAAAGAAGTCAAAGTTGTCCTGCACAAACATAATGATTGAATAATTCCTACCGGAACGGTCATAAGAACATGGAGCCTTTTTTAGTTCCGCAGAATTTTATACTATGAATATACGAGTACAAGGGCATACCATCTCAAAAGTCAAACCTTCATCACCATTAACTTTCCCAAATATTTTTACAGTGTTGCTAAATTGGATAATATGGTAAGAATAAGCTTTGGAAACTACCAGAAAAACAATGTATACAACACATACCTGTTAAAGCAAGTTTTAATCCTGTCTCTATGTCAGGAATGCTTGGTACCAAGACACCAGGGGTGTCCAGAACATAAATGCTTGGGTGGTTCGCAATCTGAAATTGATTTTAAACAAGTATCAACATAATGTTAGGACTGTAGATTTATGAGGAAGAGAGAAGACGAAAAAGCGCACGAAAGATGAGAGGAAGAAGGAAACATGAATTATTTTCATAGTAGTCTCTCGTCCAACTGTAGTCTAATACAACTTCAAGAGACTTTTTTCACATTTTGTAGCCCGAGAGCCAAAAGTCATGCAAGATACAGGATGATACTACAACTATTACATCATGCATGCATAAAGCATCATACCCCCACTACCCACAAAACATGCATTAATAGCTCTACACTCATTATGCTTATGTCATCCTTTCCAAGTAAAATGTAGAGGGTGCAATTCAAATCGGTTCCACCCAAAACCAAAAATTGTTCCAAAAGTTCGGTTCCGACTAAAATGTTCAGTTTGGTTTCAATTAGATTCTCGATTCTGCTCATTCCACATATTATTTTCACATATATTGTGATTTCAGTAAGTTTTCCTAATTATTGAATAGAAAATTTTGTTGACTCATATATTTCATCTCAATAAAGAACTTAAACGTAATATAAGCTAAAACAACAAATAAAAAATAATATCATGTGTTTAATTTTTAAGATTGAATTAGGGGTGTAAATGAGTCGAGCTCGAGTCGAGCTTGGCAAAATTCCCAAGCTCGAGCTCGAGCTAAACATTTAGAGCTCGAGCTTGATATTGTTAGAAAAGCCTACTTTAGGGCCCATCTAGGGGCCCATTCTTCTCTCTTTCTCTCTCCTTTTTGTATTAGTCCCACATCTTGGATTGGGATTTCTCTCTTTCTTCTTCTCCTATATAAATGTATTCATACTTGTAATTATTAATTCAAGAAGTATATACAAGGTTTGGAGCTTTTTCTACATGGTATCAGAGCCAGGTTCGGAGCCTGCGGTTTCCCCTGTCTTGACCGCCCAGCCCGCTCTCCTTCCTGTTCGCAACTTGATCTGCGGTTTCCTCCTACCCGCCTACCCGCCTGTCTCCACGGACTCCTCTTCTGCGGACTGCGGGTCCGTCCGCTCTTCCTTATCCGCGTGGCTTTTGCGGCCTACACGTTCTGCATCCGCTTCTCCTCTCCCTCTCTGTGGTTTCACCCTCCTCAGCTTCTTATAGTCATCTTCTGCTCTGACACGCGGGGCCGCCTCTCTTATCCGCCGCGGATTCTCCTTTTGACCGCTACGGTCTCCTTGCTGTTTTTTTCAACCTCGCGGACTCTTCTCTTGTCTGCCGCAAGTTCCTCTCCACTCGACTGCTCGCGTGGTTGTTTCTGGACTCTAGCCGCAACCTGCCTTCTCTTCTCGCGGCCTCTTCCCGCGGCCTCGACTCGTCGCTTGCTCTACCCGCGCGGAACTCCTTTTCTGTCTTCCCGCTGCGGTCTCTCTTCCTGTCCGTTGCGGTTCTGTTTTGCGTTTTTTACTCGCAGTCTCGTGTCCTGACCGCTCGAGTTCCTAGCTCCCAGTTTCTTGCTTCCCGCTGTGACTTTCCTTTCCGGTGCGAGTTCTCCTCTCTCTCTCTCTCTCTATCTGCGGCTGTCCACCTGACCGTGTGGTCTTCCCTTCCGCATTTTGGTCGTGATCTGCCTAATCGCTAGTGTGACCGCGCGGACTGCTCCTTCTCGCTGCGGCCTGGTCTTTCTCACGACGACTTCCTTCCCGGTTTCCCATTGCCGCTTCTCGACCGCTAAGGTCGTGTTTACCTTGGCCCGGTCTGTTTTTATCTGCCCGGTCTCGTTTCTTACTCGCCAGGTGTTTGCTTCTATTACGGTCTTCTCCTACCGCGCAGCCTGCTTGTTTTTAGCCGTTGCGGCCTCTGTTCTTACAGCGCTGGTCGTGGCTGTTTCTTGCCGCTGGTGCGTTGTCACCCTGCCCGCTGCGGACTACTCCTTGCATAATGATCGGCTGTCCTCCGGGCTCTGTGTGTCTGTTTCCGATGGTGGTACCTCCTGCCTCGCTCACAACTCATCCTGGATTTTGGATTCCGGGGCCTCTCACCACATTACATCACGGAAACCACCACAATATTTGAACTCCGTGCATCCCCAGTTCATTACTGTTGCTAGTGGGGACACACTTCCCGTCTCTGGTGCTGCAGATATTCACCTCACTCCCTCAATTACTCTTCGCTCGGCTCTACATGTTCCGGGCTCTCCGTTCAATCTTCTATCTATTGGCCGACTCACTGCTGACCTCGATTGTGCTGCTATTTTTTCTTCTAACTCGGTGTGTGTGCAGGATCGCAAAACGCAAACCATCATTGGAAAAGGGCATCTGTCGAATGGTCTCTATATCCTTAACCTGTCTCCCCCAACGGTGTCGTCGTCTATTGATCCGTTGACTGGCATCGACGTCTGGGTCATGCTCCTCTAAACATCCCACAAAAATCTCTCACAGACGTGTCCTTCCACGAGTTCATGTGTGAGTCATGTATCTATGGGAAACATCATCGCTCTACGTTCTCATCACATCCTTCTCGGCGTCCTGCTCCCTTTGATCTTGTTCACTGCGATATTTGAGGCCCTTACAAAATTACAAGTGTTTTGGATACATTACTTTGTCACATTTGTCGATGACTACTCTCGGGTGACCTGGCTGTATCTCCTTCGTGACCGCTATGAATTACACGGTGTATTCCGTACCTTTTTTCTTGAAACTGCAACCAGTTCTCCACACCATTAAAACCCTCGAACGATAATGCCCGAGAATACATTAGTCATACCTTCTTTCACCTCTGTGCGGAGTTTGAGATCATCCATCAGACCTCTTGTGTTTATACCTCCCAACAAAATGGCTTTGTTGAACGCAAGAATTGACACCTGCTCGAGGTCACACGCTCCCTTATGATTCAGATGAATGTTCCAAAACAATATTGGAATTTTGCGGTTTCAACGCTTCACTCTTATTAACCGTCTGCCTTCATCTATTCTCAATTTGTGGTTCCTTCAATCTCCTTTTTCCCTCCCCAACCTCCATTCTCCATCAACTCACGCGTGTTTGGTTGTGTATGTTTTGTTCATCATCTTGATACGTCCACTGACAAACTTGCTACCTGTGCCACATAAATATATGTTTTGTGGGCTATTCTAGAACTCAAAGGGCTACATTTTTTTTCTCCACGGATCGCAAGAAGTGGTTACTTCTGTTGATCGCGAGTCACCGCTCTCGACACAGCCGTA